>CM040433.1:69945794-70194707 GCA_022702705.1 Papilionanthe hookeriana x Papilionanthe teres
TTTTTGGTCCGAGATCAATTCATGGAGTCAATAATTGACCATTAATTCAAAGAATCGATTCATTTTGACCAAAATTGACTTTTTCGTCAAAAGTTAACCTATTGGGTCAAGGGGTTGATCGTTGGGTCAAGGAATGACCATTTTGACCAAAGTTGTCTTTTTGGACAAAGGTCGACCTATTTAGGTCAATGAGGCGGTCATAAGGTCAAAAATTGACAATTTTAAGCAAATTTGACTTTTTGGTCACAAGTTGACCTATTTGGTCAAAGTTTTGGTTATTAGGTCAAGGATTAACAGTTTTGACCAAAGTTCACTTTTAGTCGAAAGTTGACAAATTAGGTCAATGGATTGGTCTGACTTTTGAACAAAAGTTCAATTTTGGTAAAAATAGTCAATCTTTTACCTAATGACCAATTATTTTTCCAATAAGTTAATCTCTGATCAAAAAAGTCAACTTTAGTCCAAATGGTCAATCCTTGACCCAATGACAAATCCATTGACACAATAGGTCAACTTTTGACCAAAATGTCAATTTTGGTCAAAATAGACAATTCTTGACCTAATGGCCACCCATTCACCCAATAGGTCAACGTTTGACCAAAATTTCAACATTGCTCAAAATGGACAATTTTTGACCCAATGACTAACCCATTGACCCAATAAACAAACTATTGACCAAAAAGTAATCTTCGGTCAAAATGGACAATTCTTGATCCAATTACCAACTCATTGACCAAATAGGTCAACTTTTGACCAAAAATTCAACTTTAGTCAAAATGGTCAATTTCTGACCCAATGACAACCCCGTTGACCCAATGGATCAACTTTTGACAAAAAATTTAATTTTGGTCAAAATAATCAATTTTTGACCTAATGACCAATTATAGACCCAATAAGTCAATGTCTGACCAAAAAGTCAACTTTTGTCAAAATGGCAATCCTTGACCCAATGACCAACCCATTGACCCAATAGGTCAACTTTTGACCAAAAATTTAATTTTGGTCAAAATAGTCAATATTTTACCTAATGACCAATTATTGACCCAGTAAGCCAATCTCTGACCAAAAAGTCAACTTTGGTCAAAATGACCAACTCATTGACCCAATGACCAACTCATTGACCCAATTGGCCAATTTTTGACCAACGGATCAACTTTGGTTAAAATGATAAATCATTAACCCAATGACCAACCCATTGGCCCAATAGGTCCACTTTTGACCAAAAAGTCAGTTTTGGTCGAAGTAGTCAATTTTTGAATTAATGACCAAATATTGACACAATAAGTCAATCTCTGACCACAAAGTCAACTTTGGTCAAACTTATCAATCTTAAAACCAATGACAAACCCCTTAACCCAATAGGTCCACTTTTGACAAAATAGACAATTTTGGTCAAAATAGTCAATTTCTGACTTAAAGACCACCCACTGACCCAATACGTCAACTTCTGACCAAAAGGTCAACTTTGGTCAAAATGGTCAATTTTTGACCCAATGACCAACCCATTGACCCAATAGGCAAACTTTTGACCAAAAAGTCATCTTTGGTTAAAAAGGTCAATTCGCAACCAAATTACCTACTCATTGACCAAAAAGGTCAACTTTTGACTAAAAAGTTGACTTTGGTCAAAATGGACAATTTCTGACCCAATGACCACCTTGTTGACCCAATGGGATAACTTTTGACCAAAAAATTAATTTTGGTTAAAATAGTCAATTTTTGAATTAATGACCAATTATTGACCTAATAAGTCGACATCTGACCAAAAAGTCAACATTGATCAAAATGATCAATCCTTGACTGAATGACAAACCCATTGACCAAATTAGTCAACTTTTGACCAAAAAAATCTATTTTGGTCAAAATAGTCAATTTTTGACCTAATGACCACCCATTGACCTAATAGGTCAAGTTTTGACCAAAAAGTAAACTTGGGTCAAAACGGTCAATTTTTGACCCAATGACCAACCCATTGACCCAATATGTCAACTTTTGAGCAAAAAGACATCTTTGGTAAAAATGGACAATTCTTGACTCAATTTCTAACTCATTGATCAAATACGTTAACTTTTGACAGAAAAGTCAACTTTGGTCAAACGGTCAATTTCTGACCCAATGAGCACCCCGTTTACGCAATGGGTCAACTTTTGACAAAAATTTAATTTTGGTTAAAATAATCAATTTTTGACCTAATGACCAATTATCGACCCAATTAGTCAATCTCTGACCAAAAAGACAACATTGGTCAAAATGGTCAATCCTTCACCCAATGACCAACCCGTTAACCCAATTGGTCAACTTTTGACCAAAAATTCAACTTTGTTAAAATGGGCAGTCCTCGACCCAGTGACCAACGCAATGACCCAATAGGTTAACTTTTGACCAAAAAATGAACTTTGGTCAAAATGATCAATCCTTGACCCAATGACCAACCCATTGGCCTAATAGGTCAACTTTTGACCAAAAAGTCTACTTTGGTCAAAATGATCAATCCTTGACCCAATGACCAACTAATTGGACTAGTAGGTTAACTTTTGACCAAAAAGTAAATTTTGGCCAAAATTGACAATTTTTGAATTAATGACCAATTATTGACCCAATAAGTCAATCTCTGACCAAAAAGTCAACTTTTGGTCAAAATGGTCAATCCTTGACCCAATGACAAACCCATTGAACCAATAGGTCAACTTTTGACCAAATAGTCAATTTTGTTCAAAATAGTCAATTTTTGACTTAATGACCAACCATTGACCCAATTAGTTAATTTTTGATGAAAAAGTCAACTTTTGTCATAATGGTCAATTTCTGACCCAATGATCGCCCCATTGACCCAATGGTTAACTTTTGACTAAAATTTCAATTTTGGTCAAAATAGCCAATTTTTCACTTATATACCAATTATTGACCCAATAAGTCAATCTCTAACCAAAAAGTCAACTGTGGTCAAAATGGTGATTCCTCGATCTAATGACAAGCCCATTGACTCCAACGAATCGACTTCTGACAAAATAGTTAATTTTAGTCAAAAATAGTCAATTCTTGACTGAATGACAACCCATTGACCCAATAGATCAACTTTGGTCAAAAAGGTCAATTTTTGACCCAATGACCAACACATTAACCCAATAGATCAACTTTTTACCAAAAAATCATCTTTGATCAAAATGGTCAATTCTTGACCCGATTACAAACTCATTGACTAAATAGTTCAACTTTTGACCAAAAAGTCAACTTTGGTCAAAATGATCAATTTCTTACTCAATGACACCTCATCGACCAAATGGGTAAACTTTCGACCAAAAATTAAATTTTGGTCAAAATAATTAATTTTTGACCTAATGACCAAAATAGTCAATTTTTGAATTAATGACCAATTATTGACCCAATAAGTCAATCTCTGACCAAAAAAGTAAATTCAAAATGACTAATCTTTGACTCAATGAAAACCCGTTGCCCAAGTGGTATAATGTTGACCAAAAAGACTATTTTGGTCAAAATACTAAAATTTTGACCTAATAACCATCGATTGACACAATAGATTAACTTTTGACCAAAAAGTCAACTTTGGTCAAAATGGTCAATTTTTTACCCAATGACCAACTCATGGGCCCAATAGATCGACTTTTGACCAAATCATATTCGGTCGAAATGGTCGATTCTTGACCCGATTACCAACTCATTGACCAAATAAGACAACTTTCGACCAAAAGGTTAACTTTGGTTAAAATGGTCAATTATTCGATCCAATGACCACCATCGATTGCTCAATGGGTCAACTTTTTACAAAAAAATTAATTTTGGATAAAATATTCAATTTTTGACCTAATGACCAATTATTTAACCAATAAGTCAATCATTGACCCAAAAGTCAACTTTGGTCAAAATGGCCAATCCTTGACCCAATGACCAACCCATTGACCAGGTCAAATTTTGACCAAAAAGTCAACTTTAGTCAAAATGGTCAATCCACCCAAGACTGAATTGGTCATCTTTTAACCAAAAAGTCAATTTAGGTCAAAATAGTCAATTTTTGACCTAATGACCAATTATTGAACAAGTATGCCAATCTCTGATTAAAAAGTTATCTTTGTTCAAAATGGTTAAGCTTTGACCTAATGACAAACCCATTGACCTAATAAGTCAACTTTTGACCAAAAAGTCAACTTTGGTCAAAATGGTCAATTTCTGACCAAATGACCAACGCAATTACCTAATAGGTGAACTTTTGATCAAAAAGTCAACTTTGGTCAAAATGGTCAAACCTTGACCCAATGACCAACCCATTGACCCAAGAGGTCCTCTTTTGACGAAAAAGTCAATTTTGGTCAAAATAGTCAAATTTTGACTGAATGACCACCCATTGACCAAATAGGTCAACTTTTGACCAAAAAGTCAGCTTTTGTCAAAATAATCGGATTTTTACCCAATGACTAACTCATTATCCAATAGGTCAACTTTTAACCAAAAAGTCAACTCTGGTCAAAATGATCAATTCTTGACCCAATGACCAACGTATTAACCCAAAACGTCAACTTTTGAGCAAAAAGTCAATTTTGTTCAAAATAGTCTATTTTTGAGCTAATGAACAATTATTAACCCAATGAGTGAACCACTGACCAAAATGTCAACTTTGGTCATTATGGTCAATCCTTGACCAAATGAGAAACCCATTGACCCAATAGGTCAACTTTTGACCAAAAAGTCAACTTTGGTCAAATTGGTAAATCCTTAACCCAATGACCAACACTCTGATCCAATAGATCGAATTTTGACCAAAAAGTCAATTTTGGTCAAAATAGTAAATTTTTGACTTAATGACTAATTATTGACCCAATTGGTCAACTTTTGACAAAAAAAATCAACTTTGGTCAAAATGGTCAATCCTTGACCCTTTGACCAACCCATTGACCATATAGGTCAACTTTTGACCAAAAAGTCAACTTTGGTCAAAATGGTCAGTCATTGACCCAATGACCAACTCATTTATCCAAAAAGACAACTTTTGACCAAAAAGTAAATTTCGGTGAAAATTGTCAATTTTTTACCTAATGACCACCTCATTGACCCAAAAGGTTAACTTTTTTCCAAAAAGTCAAATTTGGTCAAAAAGGGGAATTTCTCACATAATTATCTAAATGTTAACTTTGGTGAAAAAGATCAATCCTTGATCTAATGAGCAACCTATTGACCCAATTTGTCAACTTTTAACTAAAAAGTCAACTTTAGCTAAAATGGTTAATCCTTGACCGAATGACCAGCCCATTGACCAAATAGGTCAACTTTTGAACAAAAAATCAATTTTACTTAAAATTGTCAATTTTTGACCTAATGACCGCCTCATTGACCTAAAGAGGTAAAATTTTGACCAAAAAAACAACTTTGGTCAAAATGGTCAATCGTTGACCCAATGACCAACCCATTGACCCAATAGGTCAACTTTTGACCAAAAAGTTAATTTTGGTCAAAATAGTCAATTTTTGACTAAATGACCAATTATTGACCCTGTAAGCCAATCTTTAACCAAAAAGTCAACTTTGGTCAAAATGGTAAATCCTTGACCCAATGACCAACCCATTGACCCAATAGGTCAACTTTTAACTAAAAAGTAAACTTTGGTCAAAATGATCAATCCTTGACTCAATGACCAACCCATTGGCCTAAAGGACAACTTTTGACCAAAAAGTAAATTTTGGTCAAAATAGTCAATATTTAAATTAAAGACCAATTATTGACCCAATAAGTCAATCTCTGACCAAAAAGTCAACTTTGGTCAAAATGGTCAATCCTTGATCCAATGACAAAGCCATTTATCCAATAGGTCAACCTTTGACCAAAAAGTCAATTTTGGTCAAAATGGTCAATTTTTGATCTAATGACCACCCATTGACCCAATAAGTAAACTATTGACCAAAAAGTCAACATTAATGAAAATGGTCATGTTTTGAAACAATGACCAACCCATTGGCCCAATAGGTCAACTTTTCACTAAAAAGTCATCTTGGGTCAAAATGGTCAATTCTTGACCTAATTACAAACTCATTGACCAAATATGTCAACTTTTGACCAAAAAGTTAACTTTGGTCAAAATGGTCAATTTCAGACCCAATGACCGCCCCGTTCACCCAATGGGTTAACTTTTGACCAAAAATTCAAATTTGGTCAAAATAGTCAATTCTTGACCTAATGACAATTATTGACCCAATAGGTCAATCTCGGACAAAAATGTCAACTTTGGTCAAAATGGTTAATCATTGACCCAATGACAAACCCATTGACCCATTAGTTCAACTTTTGACCAAAAAGTTAATTTTGGCCAAAATAGTCACTTTTTGACCTAATGACCACCCGTTAATCCAATAGGCCAACTTTTGACAAAAAAGTCAATTTTGGTCAAAATGGTTATTTTTTGACCTAATGACCAACCCATTGACCCAATAGATCAAACTTTGACTAAAAAGTCATCTTTGGTATAAATGGTTAATTTTTGACCTAATTACCAACTTATTGACTAAATAGGTCAACTTTTAACCAAATAGTCAACTTTGGTCAAAATGGTCAATTTCGACCTAATGACCACTCCGTTGACCAATGAGTCAACTTTTCACCAAAATATAATTTTGGTCAAAATAATCAATTTTCGACCTAATGACCAATTATCGACCTAATAAATCGATCTCGCTCAAAAAGTCAACATTGGTCAAAATGGTCAATCCTCGACTCAATTACCAACCCATCGACCCAATGAGGTCATCTTTCGACCAAAAAATCAATTTTGGTCAAAATAATCAATTTTCGACCTAACGACCAATTATTGACCCAATGAAGCCAATCTCCGACCAAAAAGTCAACTTTGGTTAAAATGGTCTATCCTCGACCTAAGGACCAACCCATTGACCTAATAGGTCTACTTTTGATCAAAAAGTCAAATTTGGTCAAAATGATCAATTCTTGACTCAATGACCAACCCATTGCCCTAATTGGTCAACTTTTGACCAAAAAGTCAATTTTTGTCAAAATAGTCAATTGTTGAATTAATGACTAATTATTGACCCAATAAGTCAATCTCTGACCAAAAAGTCAACTTTGGTCAAAATGGTCAATCCTTGAGCCAATGACAAACTCATTGAAGCAATTGGTCAACTTTTGACCAAATAGTCAATTTTGGTCAAAATAGTCAATTTTTGACCTAATGACCACCCATTGACCCAATTAGTCAACCTTTGACTAAAAAGTCAACTCTGCTTAAAATGGTCAATTTCTGACACAATGACCAACTCATTGACCCAATAAATCAACTTTTGACCAAATCGTCATCTTCGGTCAAAATGGTGATTTCTTGACCCCTTTACAAACTCGTTGACCAAATAGATCAACTTTTGACCAAAAAGTCAACTTTGGTCAAAATGGTCAATTTTTGACCCAATAACCACCCCGTTGACCAAATGGGTCAACTTTTGACCAATAATCTAATTATGGTCAAAATAATCTATTTTTGATCTAATGACCAATTATTGACCCAATAATTCAATCACTGACCAAAAAGTCAACTTCGGTAAAAAATGGTCAATCCTTGACCCAATGACCAACCCATTGACCCAGTAGGTCAATTTTTGACCAAAAAGTCAACTTTAGTAAAAATTGTCAATCCTTGACACAATGACCAACCCATTGACCCAATAGGTGATCTTTTGACCAAAAAGTCAATTTTTGGTCAAAATAGTCAATTTTTGACCTGATGACTAATTATTGACTCAGTAAGCTAATCTCTCGACTAAAAAGTTAACTTTGGTCAAAATAGTTAATCTTTGACCCAATGACAAACCCATTAACCCAATAGGTCAACTTTTGACCAAAAAGTCAATTTTGGTCAAAATGGTCAATTTCTGACCAAATCACCAACCCAATGACCATATAGTTAAACTTTTGAACAAATGGTCAACATTCGTCAAAATGGTCAAACCTTAACCCAAAGTCCAACCCATTGGCCCAATAGGTCATCTTTTGACCAAAAAGTTAATTTTGGTCAAAATAGTCAAACTTTGACCTAATGACCACCCATTGACCAAATAGGTCAACTTTTGACCAAAAAGTTAGCTTTAGTCAAAATGGTCAATTTTTGACCCATTGATCCAATAGGTCAACTTTTGACCAAAAAGTCAACTTTGGTCAAAATGGTCAATTCTTGACCCAATAACCAACGCATTGACCCAGTAAGTCAACTTTTGAACAAAAAGTCAATTTTGGTTAAAATAGCGTATTTTTGACCTAGGGACCAATTATTGATCCAATAAGTCAATCTTTGACCAAAATGTTAACTTTGGTCATTATGGTCAATCCTTGACCCAATGAGAAACCCATTAACCCAATAGGTCAACGTTTGATCAAAAAGTCAACTTTGGTCAAAATGGTAAATCCTTGGCCCAATGAACAACACACTGATCCAATAGATCGACTTTTGACCAAAAAGTCAATTTTGGTCAAAATAATATTTTTTTTACTTAATGACCAATTATTGACCCAATTGGTCAACTCGTGACCAAAAAGCAAACTTTGTTCAAAATGTTCAATCCTTGACCCATTAACCAACCCATTGACTATATAGGTCAACTTTTGACCAAAAAGTCAACTTTGGTCAAAATGGTCAATCCTTGACCCAATGACCAACTCATTTACCCAAAAGGACAACTTTTGACCAAAAAGTTAATTTTCAAAAAAATTGTCAATTTTTTACCTAATGACCACTTCATTGACCCAAAAGGTTAACTTTTTTCCGAAAAGTCAAATTGGTTAAAATGGTCAATTTCTGACACAATGACCTTAATGTGAACTTTGGTGAAAAAGATCAATCCTTGATCTAATGAGCAACCTATTGACCCAATTTGTCAATTTTTGACTAAAAAGTCAACTTTGGCTAAAATGGTTAATCCTTGACCCAATGACCAACCCATTGACAAAATAAGTCAACTTTTGACCAAAAAGTCAATTTTACTTAAAATTGCCAATTTTTGACCGATTGACCGCCTCATTGACCTAAATTGGTCAACTTTTGACCGAAAAGACAACTTTGGTCAAAATGGTCAATCGTTGACCCAATGACAACCCATTGACCCAATAGGTCAACTTTTGACCAAAATGTCAATTTTGGTCAAAATAGTTAATTTTTACCTAATGACCAATTATCGACCCAAGTAAGTCAACTCTCGACCAAAAAGTCAACTTTGGTCAGAATATCAATCCTTGATCTAATGACCAATCCATCGAGCCAATAGGTCAACTTTCGACCAAAAAGTCAACTTTTGTCACAACGATCAATCCTTGACCCAATAACCAACCCATCGGCCTAATAGGTCAACTTTCGACCAAAAAGTCAATTTTGGTAAAAATAATCAATATTTGAATTAATGACCAATTATTGACCCAATAAGTCAATCTCTGACCAAAAAGTCAACTTTGGTCAAAATGGTCAATCCTTGACCCAATGACCAACCTATTGACCCAATAAGTCAACTTTCGAACAAAAAGTCAACTTTGGTCAAAATGGTCAATTTTTGACCCAATGACCAACCAATTGACCCGATAGATCAACTTTTGACCAAAAAGTCATCTTTGGTCAAAATGCTCATATCTTGACCCATTTACCAACTCATTGACCAGAAAGGTCAACTTTTGACTAAAAAGTCAACTTTGGTCAAAATGGTCAATTTCTGACTCATTGACCACCCCGTCAATCTAATGGGTCAACTTTCGACAATAAATTTAATTTTGGTTAAAATAATCAATTTTTAACCTAACGACCAATTATTGACCCAATAAGTCAATCTCTGACCAAAAGGTCAACTTTAATAAAAATGATCAATCCTTGACCCAATGACCAACCCATTGACCCAATTGGTCAGCTTTTGAGCAAAAAGTCAACTTTAGTCAAAATGGAAAATCATTGACCCAATGACCAACCCATTGATTTTCGTCAAAATTGTCAATTTTTGACCTAATGACTAAGTATTGACCCAGTAAGTCAATCTCTGACCAAAAGGTCAACTTTATTCAAAATGGTCTATCCTTGACCGAATGACCAACCCATTGACCCAATAGGTCAACTTTTGATTAAAAGGTCAACTTTGGTCAAAATGATCAATCATTAACCCAATGACCAACCCAATGACCAACCCATTGGTCAAATAGGACAACTTTTGACCAAAAAGCCAGTTTTGGTCAAAGTAGTCAATTTTGTAATTAATGACCAATTATTGACCCAATAAGTCAATCTCTGACCACAAAGTCAACTTTGGTTAAAATGGTCAAACCTAAACCCAATGACAAACCCATTGACCGAATAGGTGAACTTCTGACCAAATAATCAATTTTGGATAAAATAGATAATTTTTGAATTAATGACCAATTATTGACCTAATATGTCAATCTTTGCCAAAAAGTCAACTTTGGTCAAAATGGTCAATCCATGACCCAATGACAAACACGTTGACCCAATAGGTCAACTTTTGACAAAAAAGTCAATTTTGGTTAAAATGGTCAATTTTTGACCTAATGACCACCATTGACCCAATATGTCAACTTTTGACCAAATCGTAAACATTGGTCAAAATTGTCAATTTTTTGACCAAATGGCTAACCCATTGACCCAATAGACTAACTTTTGAAAAAAACTTATCTTTGGTCAAAATGGTCAATTCTTGACCCAATTACCAACTCATTGACCAAATAAGTCAACTTTTTACCGAAAAGTCAACTTTGGTCAAAATGGTCAATTTCTAACCCAATAACCACCCCGTTGATCCAATGGGTCATCTTTTGACAAAAAATTTAATTATGGTCGAAATAATCAATTTTTGACCTAATGACCAATTATTGCCTCAATAAGTCAATGTCTGACCAAAAAGTCAACTTTGGTCAAAATGGTCAATCCTTGACCCAATGACCAACCCTTTGACCGAATAGGTCAACTTTTAACCAAAAAGTCAACTTTGGCCAAAATGGAAAATCCCCGACCCAATGACCAACCAATTGACACAATAGGTTTACTTTTGACCAAAAAATTAATTTTTGTCAAAATAGTCAATTTTTTACCTAATGACCAATTATTGACCCAGTAAGACAATCTCTGACCAAAAAGTCAACTTTGGTCAAAATGTCAATCCTTGACCGAATGACCAACCAATCGACCTAATAAAGCCAACTTTCGACCAAAAGGTCAACTTTGGTCAAAATGATCAATCATCGACCCAATCACCAACCCATCGAGTCTTAATATGTCAACTTTCGACCAAAAAGTCAATTTTGGTTAAAGTAGTCAACTTTCGAATTAGTCGACCAATTATCAATCTAACAAGGCAATCTCTGACCACAAAGTCAACTATGGTCAAAATGGTCATTCCTTGACCCAATGACCAACCCAATGACCCAATAGGTCAACTTTTGACCAAAAAGTCAACTTTGGTCAAAATGGTCAATCCTTGACCAAATGACCAACCCACTGGCCCAATAGGTCAACTTTTGAACAAAAAGCCAATTTTTATCAAAATAGTCAATTTTTGACCTAATGATCAATTATTGCCCCAGTAAGCCAATCTCTGACCAAAAAGTCAACTTTGGTCAAAATGGTCAATCCTTGACTCAATGACTAACCCATTAACCAATAGATCAACTTTTGACTAAAACGTTGACTTCAGTCAAAATGATCAATCCTTGACCCAATGACCAACCCATTGGACTAATAGGTCAACTTTTAACCAAAAAGTCAATTTTGGTCAAAATAGTCAATTTTTGAATTAATGACCAATTAATGACCCAATAAATCAATCTTTGACGACAAAATCAACTTTGGTCAAAATAGTCAATCCTATACCCAATGGCAAACCTTTCGATCCAATAGTCAACTTTCGACCAAACAAGTCAATTTTAGTCAAAATAAATCAATTTTCGACTTAATGACCACCCATCGACCCAATCGATCAACTTCGACGAAAAAGTCAACTTTGGTCAAAATGGTCAATTTTTGACCCAATGACCAACTCATTGACCCAGTAGGTCAACTTTTGAACAAAAAGTCATCATTGGTCAAAATGGTCAATTCTTGACCATATTACCAACTCATTGACCAAATAGGTCAACATTTGACCAAAAAGTCAACTTTGGACAAAATGGTCAATTTCTAACCCAATGACCATCCCATTGACCCAATGAGTTAACGTTTGACCAAAAATTTAATTTTAGTCAAAATAGAAAAATTTTAAATTGATAACCAATTATTGACCCAATAAGTCAATCTCTGACCAAAAAGTCAACTTTGGTTAAAATGATCAACCCTTGACCCAATGACAAATTTATTTACCCAATTAGACAACATTTGACCAAAAATTCAATTTTTGTCAAAATAATCAATTTTTGACCTTATGACCAGCCATTAACGCAATTGGTCAACTTTTGACCAAAAAGTCAACTTTCGTAAAAATGGTCATTTTTTGACCCAATGACCAACCCATTGACCCAATAGATCAACTTTTAACCAAAAAGTCATCTTTGGTTAAAATGCTAAATTCTTGACTCAATTACCAACTCATTAACCAAATAGGTCAAGTTTTGACTAAAAAGTCATCTTTGGTCAAAATTGCTAATTTCTGACCCAATGACCACCCTGTTTACCTAATGGATCAACTTTTGACAAAAAATTTAATTCTGGTTAAAATAATCAATTTTTAACCTAATGACCATTATTGGCCCAATAAGTCAATTTCTGACAAAAAAATCAACTTTGGTTAAAATGGTTAATCCATGACCCAATGACTAACCCATAAACCCAATAGGTCAACTTTTGACCAAAAAGTCAATTTTGGTCAAAATAGTCAATTTTTGACCTAAAGACTAATTATTGACCCATTAAGCCAAACTCTGATCAAAAAGTCAACATTGGTCAAAATGGTCAATCCTTGACTCAATTACCAACCCATTAACCCAATAGGTCAACTTTTGACCAAAATGTCAACTTTGGTCAAAATGGGCAATCCTAGACCCAATGACCAACCTATTGACCAAATTGGTTAACTTTTAACCAAAAAATCAATTTTGGTCAAAATAATCAATTTTTGACCTAATGACCAATTATTGACCCAGTAAGCCAATCTCTGACAAAAAAGTTAACTTTGGTTAAAATGGTCTATCCTTGACCTAAGGACCAACCCATTGTCCCAATAGGTCTACTTTTGATCAAAAAGTCAACTTTGGTCAAAATGATCAATTCTTGACTCAATGACCAACCCATTGGCCTAATTGGTCAACTTTTGACCAAAAAGTCAATTTTTGTCAAAAATAGTCAATTTTTGAATTAATGACCAATTATTGACCCAATAAGTCAATCTCTGACAAAAAAGTCAACTTTGGTCAAAATGGTCAATCCTTGAGCCAATGATAAACTTATTGACCCAATAGGTCAACTTTTGACCAAATAGCCAATTTTGGTCAAAATAGCTAATTTTTGACCTAATGACCACCCATTGACCCAATTAGTCAACTTTTGACCAAAATGTCAAATCTGCTTAAAATGGTCAATTTCTGACCCAATGACCAACCCATTAACCCAATAAATCAACTTTTTGACCAAATGGTCATCTTCGGTCAAAATGGTCATTTCTTGACCCCATTACAAGCTCATTGACCAAGTAGATCAACTTTTGACCAAAAAGTCAACTTTGGTTAAAATGGTCAATTTTTGACCCAATAACCACCCCGTTGACCAAACGGGTCAACTTTTGACCAATAATCTAATTTTGGTCAAATTAATCAATTTTTGACCTGATGACAAATTATTGACCCAATAATTCAATCACTGACCAAAAAGTCAACTTTGGTAAAAAATAGTCAATCCTTGACCCAATGACCAACCCATTGACCCAATAGGTTAACTTTTGACCAAAAAATTAACTTTAGTCAATATAGTTAATCCTTGACCCAATGACCAACCCATTGACCCAATAGGTGATCTTTTGACCGAAAAGTCAATTTTAGTCAAAATAGTCAATTTTTGACCTGATGACCAATAATTGACCCAGTAAGTTAATCTCTGACTAAAAAGTTAACTTTGGTCAAAATAGTTAATCTTTGACCCAAGGACAAACCCATTAACCCAATAGGTCAACTGTTGACCAAAAAGTAAATTTTGGTCAAAATGGTCAAATTCTGACCAAATCACCAACCCAATGACCCAATAGTTGAACTTTTGAACAAAAGGTCAACATTCGTCAAAATGGTCAAACCTTAACCCAAAGTCCAACCCATTGACCCAATAGGTCATCTTTTGACCAAAAAGTTCATTTTGGTCAAAATAGTCAAACTTTGACCTAATGACCACCCATTGACCAAATAGGTCAACTTTTGACCAAAAAGTTAGCTTTGGTCAAAATGGTCATTTTTTGACCCATTGATTCAATCAGTCAACTTTCGACCAAAAAGTCAACTTCGGTCAAAATGGTCAATTCTTGACCCAATAACCAACACATCGACCCAATAAGTCAACTTTTGAACAAAAAGTCAATTTTAGTTAAAATAGTTTATTTTTGACCTAATGACCAATTATTGATCCAATAAGTCAATCTTTGACAAAAATGTTAACTTTGGTCATTATGGTCAATCCTTGACCCAATGAGAAACCCATTGACCCAATAGGCCAACGTTTGATCAAAAAGTCAACTTTGGTGAAAATGGTAAATCCTTGGCCCCATGAACAACACACTGATCCAATAGATCGACTTTTGACTAAAAAGTCAATTTTGGTCAAAATAATAATTTTTTTACTTAATGACCAATTATTGATCCAATTGGTCAACTCTTGACCAAAAAGCAAACCTTGGTCAAAATGGTCAATCCTTGACCCATTAACCAACCCATTGACTATACAGGTCAACTTTTGATCAAAAAGTCAACTTTGGTCAAAATGGTCAATCCTTGACCCAATGACCAACTCATTTACCCAAAAGGACAACTTTTGACCAAAAAGTTAATTTTCAAAAAAATTGTTAGATTTTTACCTAATGATCACTTCATTGACCCAAAAGGTTAACTTTTTTCCGAAAAGTCAAATTGGTTAAAATGGTCAATTTCTGACACAATGACCTTAATGTAAACTTTGGTGAAAAAGATCAATCCTTGATCTAATGAGCAACCTATTGACCCAATTTGTCAACTTTTGACTAAAAAGTCAACTTTGGCTAAAATGGTTAATCCTTGACCCAATGACCAACCCATTGACCAAATAGGTCAACTTTTGACCAAAAAGTCAATTTTACTTATAATTGCCAATTTTTGACCGAATGACCGCCTCATTGACCTAAATTGGTCAACTTTTGACCAAAAAGACAAGTTTGGTCAAAATGGTCAATCGTTGACCCAATGGCAACCCATTGACCCAATAGGTCAACTTTTGACCAAAATGTCAATTTCGGTCAAAAAAGTCAATTTTTTACCTAATGACCAATTATTGACCCAGTAAGTCAATCTCTGACCAAAAAGTCAACTTTGTTCAGAATAGTCAATACTTGACCCAATGACCAATCCATTGAGCCAGAAGTCAACTTTCGACCAAAAGTCAACTTTGGTCAAAATGATCAATCCTTGACCCAATGACCAACCCATTGACCCAATAAGTCAACTTTTGAACAAAAAGTGAACTTTGGTCAAAATGGTCAATTTTTGACCCAATGGCCAACCAATTGACCCGATAGATCAACCTTTGACCAAAAATTCATCTTTGGTTAAAATGCTCAATTCTTGACCCAATTACCAACTCATTGACCAAATAGGTCAACTTTTGACTAAAAAGTCAACTTTGGTCAAAATGGTCAATTTCCAACTCATTGACCACCCCGTTGACCCAATGGGTTAACTTTTGACAATAAATTTAATTTTGGTTAAAATAATCAATTTTTGACCTAACGACCAATTATTGACCCAATAAGTCAATCTCTGACCAAAATGTCAACTTTAATTAAAATGATCAATCCTTGACTCAATGACCAACCCATTGACCTAATAGGTCAACTTTTGAGGAAAAAGTCAACTTTAGTCAAATTGGACAATCCTTGACCCAATGACCAACCCACTAACCCAATAGGTCAACTTTTGACCAAAAAATTAATTTTCATCAAAATAGTCAATTTTTTACCTAATGACAAATTATTGACCTAGTAAGTCAATCTCTGACCAAAAAGTCAACTTTATTCAAAATGGCCTATCCTTGACCGAATGACCAACCCATTGACCCAATAGGTCAACTTTTGACAAAAAAGTCAACTTTTGTCAAAATGATCAATCATTAACCCAATGACCAACCCATTGGCCTAATAAGACAACTTTTGACCAAAAAGCCAGTTTTGGTCAAAGTACTCAATTTTTGAATTGATGACCAATTATTGACCCAATATGTCAATCTTTGACCACAAAGTCAACTTTGGTTAAAATGGTCAATCCTAAACCCAATGACAAACTCATTGACCGAATAGGTCAACTTCTGAGCAAATAATCAATTTTGGAGAAAATAGTTAATTTTTGAATTAATGAACAATTATTGACCTAATAAGTCAATCTTTTGCAAAAAGTCAACTTTGGTCGAAATGGTCAATCCTTGACCCAATGACAAACACGTTGACCCAATAGGTCAAATTTTGATAAAAAAGTCAATTTTGGTCAAAATAGTCAATTTTTGACCTAATGACCACCATTGACCAGATAGGTCAACTTTTGACCAAAATGTTAACATTGGTCAAAATTGTCAATTTTTTGACCTAATGACTAACCCATTGACCCAATAGACCAGCTTTTGAAAAAAACTTATCTTTGGTCAAAATGGTCAATTCTTGACCCAATTACCAACTCATTGACCAAATAGGTCAACATTTTACCAAAAAGTCAACTTTGGTCAAAATGGTCAATTTCTAACCCAATGACCACCCCGTTGATCCAATGGGTAATCTTTTGACAAAAAATTTAATTATGGTCAAAATAATCAATTTTTGACCTAATGACCAATTATTGCCCCAATAAGTCAATGTCTGACCAAAAAGTCAACTTTGGTCAAAATGGTCAATCCTTGACCCAATGACCAACCCTTTGACCGAATAGGTCAACCATTAACCAAAAAGTCAACTTTGGTCGAAATGGAAAATGCCCGATCCAACGACCAACCAATCGACACAATAGGTTTACTTTTGTCCAAAAAATCAATTTTTGTCAAAATAGTCAATTTTTTACCTAATGACCAATTATTTACCCAGTAAGACGATCTCTGACAAAAAAGTCAACTTTGGTCAAAATGTCAATCCTTGATCGAATGACCAACCAATTGACCTAATAGGCCAACTTTTGACCAAAAGGTCAACTTTGGTCAAAATGATCAATCATTGACCCAATCACCAACCCATTGGTCTAATATGTCAACTTTTGACCAAAAAGTCAATTTTGGTCAAAGTAGTCAATTTTTGAATTGTTGACCAATTATTGACCCAACAAGGCAATCTTTGACCACAAAGTCAACTATGGTCAAAATGGTCATTCCTTGACCCAATGACCAACCCATTGACCCAATATGTCAACTTTTGACCAAAAAGTCAACTTTGGTCAAAATGGTCAATCCTTGACCAAATGACCAACCCATTGGCCCAATAGGTCAACTTTTGAACAAAAAGTCAATTTTGATCAAAATAGTCAATTTTTGACCTAATGATCAATTATTGCCCCAGTAAGCCAATCTCTGACCAAAAAGTCAACTTTAGTCAAAATGGTCAATCCTGACCCAATGACTAACCCATTGACCAATAGATCAACTTTTGACCAAAACGTTAACTTCGGTCAAAATGATCAATCCTTGACCCAATCACCAACCCATTGGACTAATAGGTCAACTTTTAACCAAAAAGTCAATTTTAGTCAAAATAGTCAATTTTTGATTTAATGACCAATTAATGACCCAATAAATCAATCTTTGACGACAAAATCAACTTTTGTCAAAATAGTCAATCCTATACCCAATGACAAATCTTTTGACCCAATAGGTCAACTTTTGACCAAATAATTCATTTTGGTCAAAATAATCAATTTTTGACTTAATGACCACCCACTGACCCAATAGGTCAACTTCTAACGAAAAAGTCAACTTTGGTCAAAATGGTCAATTTTTTACCCAATGACCAACTCATTGACCCAGTAGGTCAACTTTTGAACAAAAAGTCATCATTGGTCAAAATGGTCAATTCTTGACCAATCTACCAACTCATTGACCAAATAGGTCAACATTTGACCAAAAAGTCAACTTTGGACAAAATGGTCAATTTCTAACCCAATGACCACCCCATTGACCCAATGAGTTAACGTTTGACCAAAAATTCAATTATAGTCAAAATAGACAATTTTTTAATTGATAACCAATTATTGACCCAATAAGTCAATCTCTGACCAAAAAGTCAACTTTGGTTAAAATGGTCAATCCTTGACCCAATGACAAATCCATTTAACCTATTGGTCAACATTTGACCAAAAATTCAATTTTTGTCAAAATAGTCAATTTTTGACCTTATGACCACCCATTAATGCAATAGATCAACTTTTGACCAAAAAGTCAACTTTGGTCAAAATGGTCATTTTTTGACCCAATGACCAACCCATTGACCCAATAGACCAACTTTTAACCAAAAAGTCATCTTTGGTTAAAATGCTAAATTCTTGACTCAATTACCAACTCATTAACCAAATATGTCAAGTTTTGACTAAAAAGTCATGTTTGGTCAAAATGGCTAATTTCTGACCCAATGACCACCCTGTTGACCCAATAGATCAACTTTTAACAAAAAATTTAATTCTGGTTAAAATAATCAATTTTTAACCTAATGACCAATTATTGGCCCAATAAGTCAATTTCTGACCAAAAAGTCAACTTTGGTTAAAATGGTCAATCCTTGACCCAATGATTAACCCATAAACCCAATAGGTCAACTTTTGACCAAAAAGTCAATTTTGGTCAAAATAGTCAATTTTTGACCTAAAGACTAATTATTGACCCAGTAAGCCAAACTCTGATAAAAAAGCCAACTTTGGTCAAAATGGCCTATCCTTGACCCAATGACCAACCCATTGACAGAATAGGTCAACTTTTGACAAAAAGGTCAACTTTGGTCAAAACGATCAATCATTGACCCAATGACCATCCCATTGGCCTAATAGATCAACTTTTGACCAAAAAGTCAATTTCAGTCAAAGTAGTCAATTTTTGAAATAATGACCAATTATTGACCCAATAAGTCAATTTCTGACCAAAAAGTTAACTTTGCTCAAAATGGTCAAATCCTTGACCCAATGACAAACACTTTGACCAAATAGGTCAACAATTGACCAAATAGTCAATTTCGGTCGAAATAGTCAATTTTGGAATTAATGTCCAGTTATTGACCCAATAAGTCAATTTTTAACCAAAAAGTCAACTTTAGTCAAAATGGTCAATCCTTGACCCAATGTCAAACACATTGACACAAGTCAACTTTTGTCCAAAAGACAATATTGGTCAAAATAGTTAATTTTTGACCTAATGACCACCCATTAACCAAATAGGTCAACTTTTGACTAAAATGTCATTTTTGGTCAAAATGGTCAATTTTTTACCCAATCACCAACCCATCGATCCGATGTACGTCAACTTTTACAAAAAGCCATCTTCGGTCAAAATGGACAATTCTTGACCCAATTACCAACTCATTAACCAAATAGATCAACTTTTGCCCAAAAATTCAACTTTGGTCAAAATGGTTAATTTCTAACCCAATGACCACCCCGTTGACCTAATGGGTTAACTTTTGACAAAAAATTTAATTTTGGTCAAAATAATCAATTTTTGACCTAATGAACAATTATTGACCAATTAACTCAATGACTGACCAAAAAGTCAACTTTGGTTAAAATGGTCAATCCTTGACCCAATGACCAACCCATTGACCTAATAGGTCAACTTTTGACCTAAAAGGCAACTTTGGACATAATGGAACATTCTTGACCCAATGACCAACCCATTAACACAATAGGTCAACTTTTGACAAAAAAAGCAATTTTGGTCAAAATAGTCAATTTTTTACCTATTGACCGATTTTTGACCCAGTAAGCCAATCTCTGACCAAAAAGTCAACTTTGGTCAAATAGTCAATCCTTGACCCAATGACTAACCCATTGACCCAATAGGACAACTTTTGACCAAAAGATCAACTTTGGACAAAATGATCAATCATTGACCCAATGACCAACTCATTGGCCTAATAGGTTAACTTTTGACCAAAAAGTCCATTTTGGTCAAAGTAGTCAATTTTTGAATTAATGACCAATAATTGACACAATAAGTCAATCTCTAACCACAAAGTCAACTTTGGTCAAAATGGTTAATCCTTGACCCAATGACCAACCCATTGACCAAATAGGTCAACTTTTGACCAAAAAGTCAACTTCGGTCAAAAAGGTCAATCCTTGACCCAATGACCCGCCCATTGGCCCAACAGGACAACTTTTGACCACAAAGTCAATTTTGGTCAAAATTGTCAAGTTTTGATCTAATGACCAATTATTGCCCCAGTAAGCCAATCTCTGACCAAAAAGCCAACTTTGGTCAAAATGGTCAATCCTTGACCCAATGACCAACAGGTTAACTTTTCACCAAAGAGTTAGTTTTGGTCAAAAAAGTCAGTTTTTGACTTAATGACCACCCATTGACACTATAGGACAACTTTTAACCAAAAAGTCAACTTTGGTCAGTTTTTTACCTAATGACCAACCGATTGACCCAATAGATCAACTTTTGACCAAAAAGTCATCTTCGGTCAAAATGGTCAATACTTGACCCATTTACAAACTCGATGACAAAATATGTCATATTTTGACCAAAAAGTCAAATTTCGTCAAAATGGTCAATTTCTGACCCAATGACCACCCCTTTGACCCAAAGGGTGAACTTTTGACAAAAAAATTAATTTTAGTCAAAATAGTCAATTTTCGACCTAATGACCAGTTACTGACCCAGTAGGTAAATCTCTGACCAAAAAGTCAACTTTGGTCAAAATGGTCTATCTTTGACCCAATGACCAACCCATTGACCCTATCGGTCAACATTTGACCAAAAAGTCAATTTTGGTCAAAATAATCAATTTTTGACCTTTTGACCACCCATAAACCCAATAGGTCAACTTTTAACCAAAAAGTTAACTTTGGTCAAAATGGTCAATTTTTGACCCAATGACCAACCCATTGACCCAATAGGTTAACTTTTGACCAAAAAGTCAGGTTTGGTCAAAATGCACAATTCTTCGACCTAATTACTGACTCATTGATAAAATAGGTCAACTTTTAACTAAAAAAGTTAACTTTGGTCAAAATGGTTAATTTCTGACCCAATAGGTTAACTTTTGACCAAATAGTTAATTTTGATCAAAATAATCCATTTTTTACTTAATGACCACCCATTGATACAATCGGTCAACCTTTGACCGAAAAGTTAACTTCGGTGAAAATTGTCAATCTTTGACCCAATGACCAACCCATTGACCCAATATGTCAACTTTTAACTAAAAAGTCATCTTTGGTCAAAATGGCCAGTTCTTAACCCAATTACCAACTCATTAACCAAATTGGTCAACTTTTGACTAAAAAGTCAACTTTGGTCAAAATGGTCAATTTCTGGCCCAATGACCACCCCATTGATCCAATGAGTTAACCTTTGACCAAAAATTCAATTTTGGTTAAAATAGACAATTTTTGAATTAATGACCAATTATTGACCCAATAAGTCAATCACTGACCAAAAAGTCAACTTTGGTCAAAATGGTAATTCCTTCACCCAATGAAAAACACATCGACCCAAAAGGTCAACTTTTGACCAAAAAGTCAATTTTGGTCAAAATAGTCAATTTTTGACATAATGACCACCCATTGACCCAATATGTCAACTTTTGACCAAAATGTCAACTTTGGTAAAAAAGGTCAATTTTTGACCCAATGACCAACACATTCCAATAGACCAACTTTTGAAAAAAAAGTCATTTTCGGTCAAAATGGTCAATTCTTGACCCAATTACCAACACATTGACCAAATAGGTCAACTTTTGACCAAAAAATCAACTTTGGTCAAAATGGTCAATTTCTGACCCAATGACCACCCCATTGATCCAATGTCTAACACCTTTGACGAAAAATTCAATTTTGGTTAAAATAGTCAATTTTTGAATTAATGACCAATTATTTACCCAATAAGTCAATCTCTTTCCAAAAAGTCAACTTTGGTAAAAACGGTCAATCCTTGACACAATGACACCCATTGACCCAATAGGTCAACATTTGACCAAAAAGTCTATTTTGGTCAAAATAGTCAATTTTTAACCTAATGACCACCCATCAACCCAATAGGTCAACTTTTGACCAAAAAGTCAACTTTGGTCAAAATGGTCAATTTTTGTATTAATGACTATCCCATTGACCCAATAGATCAACTTTTGACTAAAAAGTCAGCTTTGATCAAAGCGGTCAAAATGGACAATTTCTGACCAAATGACCACCTCGTTGACCCAATGAGTTAACTTTTGACCAAAAATTCAATTTTTGTAAAAATAGTGAATTTTTGAATTAATGACCAATTATTGGCCCAATAAGTCAATCTCTGACCAAAAAGTCTACTTTGGTCAAAATAGTGTCAATCCTTGACCTAATGATAAACCCATTGGCCCAATAGGTCAACTTTTGACCCAAAAGTCAATTTTAGTCAAAATAGTCAATTTTTGACCTAATGACCACCCATTGACCCAATAAGTCAACTTTTGACCAAAAAGTCAATCTTGGTCAAAATGGTCAATTTTTGACCCAATGACTAACCCATTGACCCAATAGGTCAACTTTTGACTAAAAAGTCATCTTTGGTCAAAATGATCAGTTCTTAACCTATTTACCAACTCATTGACCTAATAGGTCAACTTTGGACGAAAAAGTCAACTTTGGTCAAAATGGTGAATTTCTGACCCATTGGCCACTTCGTTGTCCCAATGGGTTAGCTTTAGACCCAATGTCCAATTATTGAACCAAAAAGTCAATCTCTGACCAAAAAGTTAACTTTGGTCAAAATGGTTCGTCCTTCACCCAATGACAAACCCATTGACCTAATAGGTCAAGTTTTGACCAAAAAGTCAATTTTGGTCAAAATAATCAATTTTTGACCTAATGACCACCCATTGACCCAATAGACCAACTTTTGACTAAAAAGTCATCTTTGATCAAAATGTTTAATTCTTGACCCAAGTACCAACTCATTGACTAAATATGTCAACTTTTGACCAAAAAGTCAACTTTTGTAAAATGGTCAATTTTTGACCCAATGACCACCCCGTTGACCCAATGGGTCAACTTGTGACAAAAATTTAATTTTGGTCAAAATAATCAATTTTTGACCTAATCAATTATTGACCCAATAAGTCTATCTCTAACCAAAAAGTAAACTTTGGTCAAAATGATCAATCCTAGACCCAACGACCAACCTTTTGACCCAATAGGTTAACTTTTGACGAAAAAGTCAAATTTGGTCAAAATGGTAAATCCTTAACCCAATCACCAACCCATTGACACAATTGGTCAACTTTTGACCAAAAAATCAATTTTGGTTAAAATAGTCAATTTTTTACCTAATGACCAATTATTGATCTAGCAAACCAATCTCTGACCAAAAAGTCAACTTTGGTCAAAATGGTTTATCCTTGACCCAATGACTAACCCATTGACCCAATAGATCAACTTTTTACAAAAGGTCAACTTTGGTCAAAATGATCAATCATTGACTCAATGACCAACCCATTGACCTAATAAGTCAACTTTTGTCCGAAAAGTCAATTTTGGTCAAAATAGTTAATTTTTGAATTAATGACCAATTATTGACCCAACAAGTCAATCTCAGACCAAAAAATATAATTTAGTCAAAATGGTCAATCCTTAACCTAATGACAAACCCATTGACCCAATAGGTCAACTTTTGACCAAAAAGTCAATTTTGGTCAAAATAGTCAATTTTTAACCTAATGACCACCCTTTGACCCAATAGGTCAACTTTTGAACAAAATGTCAACTTTGGTCAAAATGGTCAATTCTTGAACCAATGACCAACCCATTGATCGAATAAACCAACTTTTGACCAAAAAGGCATCCTCGGTCAAAATGGTCAATTCTTGACCCAATTACCAACACATTGACCAAATATGTCAACTTTTGACCAAAAAGTCAACTTTGGTCAAAATGGTCAATTTCTGACCCAATGACCACCCCGTTAACCCAATGGGTCACTTTTGACAATAAATTTAATTTTGGTCAAAATAATCAAATTTTGACCTAATCAATTATTGACCCAAGAAGTCAATCTCTGACCAAAAAGTTAATTTTCGACAAAATGGTCAATCCTTGACCCATGACCAACCCATTGACCCAACAGGTCAAGTTTTGACCAAAAAGTCAACTTTTGTCAAAATGGTAAATCCTTAACCCAATGACCAACACATTGACACAATATGTCAACTTTTGTCCAAAAAATTAATTTTGGTCAAAATAGTCAATTTTTTACGTAATGATCGATTTTTGACCTAGTAAGCCAATCTATGACCAAAAAGTCAACTTTGGTCAAAATAGTCAATCCTTGACCCAATGACTAACCCATTGACCCAATAGGCCAACTTTTGACAAAAAGGTCAACTTTGGTCAAAATGATCAATCATTGACCCAATGACCAACTCATTGGCCTAATAGGTTAACTTTTGACCAAAAAGCCAATTTTAGTCAAAGTAGTCAATTTTTGAATTAATGACCAATTATTGACCCAATAAGTCAATCTCTAACCACAAAGTCAACTTTGGTCAAAATTGTTAATCCTTGACCCAATGACCAACCCATTGAACCAATAGGTCAACTTTTAACCAAAAAGTCAACTTCGGTCAAAAAGGTCAATCCTTGACCCAATGACCCACCCATTGGCCTAATAGGACAACTTTTGACCAAAATGTTAATTTTGGTCAAAATTGTCAATTTTGACCTAATGACCAATTTTTGCCCAGTAAGCCAATCTCTGACCAAAAAGCCAACTTTGGTTAAAATGGATAATCCTTGACCCAATGACTAACAGGGCACCTTTTCCCCAAAGAGTTAGTTTTGGTCAAAAAAGTCTATTTTTGACTTAATGACCACCCATTGACCCTATAGGTCAACTTTTAACCAAAAAGTCAACTTTTGTCAGTTTTTTACCCAATGACCAACCCATTGACCGAATAGATCAACTTTGACCAAAAAGTCATCTTTAGTCACAATGGTCAATAATTGACCGAATTACCAACTCATTGATAAAGTAGGTCAAATTTTGACCAAAAAGTCAACTTTCGTCAAAATGGTCAATTTCTGACCCAATGACCACCCCTTTTTACCCAAAGGGTGAACTTTTAACAAAAAAATTAATTTTTGTCAAAATAATCAATTTTGACCTAATGACCAATTACTAACCAAGTAAGCAAATCTCTGACTAAAAAGTCAACTTTGGTCAAAATGGTCTATCCTTGACCCAATGACCAACCCCATTGACCCTATAGGTCAACATTTGACCAAAAAGTCAATTTTGGTCAAAATAATCATTTTTTGACCTTATGACCACCCATTAACCCAATAGGTCAACTTTTGACTAAAGAGTTAACTTTGGTCAAAATGGTTAATTTTTGACCCAATGACTAACCTATTGACCAAATAGATCAACTTTTGACCAAAAAGTCATCTTTGGTCAAAATGCACAATTCTTGACCCAATTACCAACTCATTGATCAAATATGTCAACTTTTAACTAAAAAAGTCAACTTTGGTCAAAATGGTTAATTTCTGACCCAATAGGTTAACTTTTGACCAAATATTCAATTTTGGTAAAAATAATCAATTTTTACTTAATGACCACCCATTGATACAATCGGTCAACTTTTGACCGAAAAGTCAACTTCGGTGAAAATAGTCAATTTTTGACCCAATGACCAACCCATTGACCCAATAGGTCAACTTTTGGCTAAAAAGTCATCTTTGGTTAAAATGGTCAGTTCTTAACCCAATTACCAACTCATTAACCAAATTGGTCAACTTTTGACTAAAAAGTCAACTTTGGTCAAATTGGTCAAATTCTGACCCAATGACCACCCATTGATCCAATGAGTTAGCCTTTGACCAAAAATTCAATTTTGGTTAAAATAGCCAATTTTTGAATTAATGACCAATTATTGATCCAATAAGTCAATCAGTGAACCAAAAGTCAACTTTGGTAAAAATAGTATTTCCATAACCCATTGAAAAACATATCGACCCAATAGGTCAACTTTTGACCAAAAAGTTAATTTTGTTCAAAATAGTCAATTTTTGACCTAATGACCAGCCATTGACCCAATTTGTCAACTTTTGACCAAAATGTCAACTTTAGTCAAAAAGGTCAATTTTTGACCCAATGACCAACCCATTCCAATAGACCAACTTTTAAAAAAAAGTCATTTTCGGTCAAAATTGTCAATTCTTGACCCAATTACCAACTCATTGACCAAATAGGTCAACTTTTGACCAAAAAATCAACCTTAGTCAAAATGGTCAATTTCTGACCCAATGACCACCCCATTCATCCAATGACTAACACCTTTGACCAAAAATTCAATTTTGGTTAAAATAGTCAATTTTTGAATTAATGACCAATTATTTACCCAATAAGTCAATCTCTGTCCAAAAAGTCAACTTTGGTCAAAATGTTCAATTCTTGTCACAATGACTAACCCATTGATCCAATAGGTCAACATTTGACCAAAAAGTCTTTTTTGGTCAAAATAGTCAATTTTTAACCTAATGACCACCCATCAACCCAATAGGTCAACTTTTGACCAAAAAGTCAACTTTGGTCAAAATGGTCAATTTTTGAATTAATGACTATCTCATTGACCCAATAGATTAACTTTTGACTAAAAAGTCAGCTTTGGTCAAAGCGGTCAAAATGGACAATTTCTGACCAAATGACCACCTCGTTGACCAAATGGGTTAACTTTTGACCAAAAATTCAATTTTTGTGAAAATAGTAAATTTTTTAATTAATGACCAATTATTGACCCAATAAGTCAATCTCTGACCAAAAAGTCTATATTGGTCAAAATAGTGTCAATCCTTAACCGTAATGACAAACCCATTGGCCCAATAGGTCAACTTTTGACCCAAAAGTCAATTTTGGTCAAAATAGTCAATTTTTGACCAAATGACCACCCATTGACGAATAAATCAACTTTTAACCAAAAAGTCAACTTTGGTCAAAATGGTCAATTTTTGACCCAATAACTAACCCATTGACCCAATAGGTCAACTTTTGACTAAAAAGTAATCTTTGGTCAAAATGATCAATTCTTAACCTATTTACCAACTCATTGACCAAATAGGTCAACTTTGGACCAAAAAGTCAACTTTGATCAAAATGGTTAATTTCTTACCCAATGACCACCCCGTTGTCCCAATGGGTTAGCTTTAGACCCAATGACCAATTATTGACCCAAAAAGTCAATCTCTGACCAAAAAGTTAACTTTGGTCAAAATGGTCAGTCCTTCACCCAATGACAAACCCATTGACCCAATAGGTCAACTTTTGACCAAAAAGTCAAGTTTGGTCAAAATAGTCAAATTTTGACCTAATGACCACCCATTGACCCAATTGACTAACTTTTGACTAAAAAGTCATCTTTGATCAAAATGGTTAATTCTTGACCCAAGTACCAACTCATTGACTAAATATGTCAACTTTTGACCAAAAAGTCAACTTTGGTAAAATGGTCAATTTTTGACCCAATGACCACCTCGTTGACCCAATGGGTTAACTTGTGACAAAAATTTAATTTTGGTTAAAATAATCAATTTTTTACCAAATCAATTATTGACCAAATAAGTCAATCTCTGACCAAAAAGTAAACTTTGGTCAAAATGGTCAATCCTACACCCAATGACCAACCTTTTGACTCAATAGGTTAACTTTTGACGAAAAAGTCAAATTTCGTCAAAATGGTAAATCCTTAACCCAATGAACAACCCATTGACACAATAGGTCAACTTTTGACCAAAAAATCAATTTTGGTCAAAATAGTCAATTTTTTACCTATTGACCAATTATTGATCCAGCAAACCAATCTCTGACCAAATAGTCAACTTTGGTCAAAATGGTCTATCCTTGACCCAATGACCAACCCATTGACCCAATAGATCAACTTTTTACGAAAAGGTCAACTTTAGCCAAAATGATCAATCATTGACCCAATGACCAACCCATTGACTGAATAAGTCAACTTTTGTCCAAAAAGTCAATTTTGGTCAAAATAGTCAATTTTTGAATTAATGACCAATTATTGACCCAACAATTCAATCTCTGACCAAAAAATATACTTTAGTCATAATGGTCAATCCTTAACCCAATGATAAACCCATTGACCCAATAGGTCAACTTTTTACCAAAAAGTCAATTTTGGTCAAAATAGTCAATTTTTGACCTAATGACCACCCATTGACCCAATAGGTCACCTTTTGAACAAAATGTCAACTTTGGTCAAAATGGTCAATTTTTTTACCCATTGACTGAATAAACCAACTTTTGACCAAGAAGTCATCCTCGGTAAAAATGGTCAATTCTTGACCCAATTACCAACACATTGACAAAATATGTCAACTTTTGACCAAAATGTTAACTTTGGTCAAAATGGTCAATTTCTGACCCAATGACCACCCCATTAACCCAATGGGTCAACTTTTGACAATAAATTTAATTTTGGTCAAAATAATCAAATTTTGACCTAATCAATTATTGACCCAAGAAGTCAATCTCTGACCAAAATGTCAATTTTCGATAAAATGGTCAATCCTTGACCCATGACCAACCCATTGACGCAACAGGTCAAATTTTGACCAAAAAGTCAACTTTGGTCAAAATGGTAAATCCTTAACCCAATGACCAACACATTGACACAATAGGTTAACTTTTGACCAAAAAATCAAATTTGGTCAAAATAGTCAATTTTTGACCTAATGACCAATTATTGTCCAAGTAAGCCAATCTCTGACCAAATAGTCAACTTTGGTCAAAATGGTCTATCATTGACCCAATGACTAACCCATAAACCCAATAGGTCAATTTTTGACCAAAAGGTCAACGTTGGTCAAAATGATCAATCATTGACCCAATGACCAACCCATTAGCCTAGTCGGTGAACTTTTGTCCAAAAAGTCAATTTTGGTCAAAATAGTCAATTTTTGAATTTATGACCAATTATTGACCCAATAAGTCAAACTCTGACCGCAAAGTTAACTTTGGTCAAAATTGTCAATACTAGACCCAATGACAAACACATTGACCCAATGGGTCAACTTTAGACCAAATAGTCAATTTCGATAAAAATACTCAATTTTTTACTTAATGACCACCCAATGACCCAATAAGTCAACTATTGACCAAAATGTCAACTTTGGTCAAAATGGTCAATTTTTTACCCATTGACCCAATAGGTCACCTTTTGACCAAAAAGTTATCTTTGGTCAAAATGGTTAATTCTTGACCAAGTTACCAACTCATTGACCAAAATGGTCAATTTTTGACCCAATGACCAACCCATTGACCCAATATATCTTTTGACCAAAAAGTCATCTTCAGTAAAAAATGACAATTTTTGACTCAATTACTAACTCATTGACCAAATAGGTCAACTTTTGACCAAAAAGTCAACCTTGGTCAAAATGGTCAATTTCTGACTCAATGACAACCCCGTTGACCCAATGGGTCAACTTTTGACAAAAAATTTAACTTTGGTTAAAATAATCAATTTTTGACCTAATGAACTATGACTGACCCAATAAGTCAATCTCGACCAAAAGTCACTTTGGTCCAAATGGTCAACTTTACCCAATGACTAACCCATTGACCCAACAGGTCAACTTTTGATCAAAAAGTCAACTTTGGTCAAAATAGTCGATCCTTGACCCAATGACCAACCCATTGACCCAATAGATCAACTTTTGACCAAAAAATTCATTTTGGTCAAAATGGTTAATTCTTGACCAAGTTACCAACTCATTGACCAAAATGGTCAATTTTTGACCCAATGACCAACCCATTGACCCAATATATCTTTTGACCAAAAAGTCATCTTCAGTAAAAAATGACAATTTTTGACTCAATTACTAACTCATTGACCAAATAGGTCAACTTTTGACCAAAAAGTCAACCTTTGTCAAAATGGTCAATTTCTGACTCAATGACAACCCCGTTGACCCAATGGGTCAACTTTTGACAAAAAATTTAACTTTGGTTAAAATAATCAATTTTTGACCTAATGAACTATGACTGACCCAATAAGTCAATCTCTGACCAAAAAGTCAGCTTTGGTCAAAATGGTCAATCCTTGACCCAATGACTAACCCATTGACCCAACAGGTCAACTTTTGATCAAAAAGTCAACTTTGGTCAAAATAGTCGATCCTTGACCCAATGACCAACCCATTGACCCAATAGATCAATTTTTGACCTACAATTATTGACCCAGTATGCCAGTCTCTGACCAAAAAGTGAACTTTGGTCAAAATGGTCTATCCTTGACCCAATGATGAACCCATTGACGCAATAGGTCATCTTTTGACCAAAGGGTCAACTTTTGACCAAAAGGTCAACTTTAGTCAAAAGAATAATCATTGTCCCAATAGGTTAACTTTTGACCAAATAGTCAATTTTGGTCAAAATATTCAATTTTTGACTTAATGACCAGCCATTGACCCAATCGGTCAACTTTTGACCAAAAAGTCAACTTTGGTCAAAATGGTCAATTTTTGACCTAATGACCAACCCATTGACCCAATAGGTCAACTTTTGACTAAAAAGTCATCTTTGGTCAAAATGGTCAATTCTTAACCCAATTACCAACTCATTAACCAAATAGGTCAACTTTTGACTAAAAAGTCAACTTTGGTTAAAATGGTCAATTTCTAACCTAATGACCACACCATTGATCCATTGAGATAACCTTTGTCCAAAAATTCAATTTTGGTTAAAATAGTCAATTTTTAAATTAATGACCAATTATTTACCGAACAAGTCAATCTCTGACAAAAAAGTCAACTTTGGTCAAAATGGTCAAACCTTGACACAATGACAAACCCATTGACCAAATAGGTCAACATTTGACAAAAAGTCATTTTTGGTAAAAATAGTAAATTTTTGACCTAATGACAACCCATTAACCAAATGGGTCTACTTTTTCAAAAAATGTCAAATTTGGTCAAAATGATCAATTTTTTACTAATTGACCAACCCATTGACTCAGTAGATCAACTAATGACCAAAAAGTCATCTATGGTCAAAATGGTCAATTCTTGACCCAATTGCTAAGTCATTGACCAAATAGGTCAACTTTTGACCGAAAAGTCAACTTTGATCAAAATGATAAATTGCTGACTCAATGACAAAAAATTTAGTTTTGGTTAAAATAATCAATTTTTGACCTAATGACCAAATTTTAACCTAATAAGTCAATCTCTGATAAAAAAGTCAACTTTGGTCAAAATGGTCAATACTTGACCCAATAGGTCAACTTTTGACCAAAAAGTAAATTTTGGTCAAAATAATCAATTTTTGACCTAATGACCACCCATTGACCAAATATGTCAACTTTTGACAACAATGTCAACTTTGGTCAAAATTGTCAATTTTTGACCCAATGACCAACCTATTGACCTAATAGACCAACTTTTGACCAAAAAGTCATCTTTGGTAAAAAATGCTCAATTCTTGACCCAATTCGCAACACATTGATCAAATAGGTCAACTTTTAACTAAAAAAGTTAACTTTGGTAAAAATGGTTAATTTCTAACCCAATAGGTTAACTTTTGAACAAATACTCAATTTTTGTCAAAATAATCAATTTTTGAATTAATGACCACCCATTAACCCAATTGGTTAACTTTTGACTGAAAAGTCAACTTTGGTGAAAATGGTCAATTTTTGACCCAATGACAAACCCATGACCCAATAGGTCAACTTTTGACTAAAAAGTCATCTTTGGTCAAAATGGTCAATTCTTAACCCAATTACCAACTCATTAACCAAATAGGTCAACTTTTCACTAAAAAGTCAACTTTGGTCAAAAAGGTCAATTTCTGACCCAATGAACACCCCATTGATCCAATGAGTTAACCTTTGACTAAAAATTCAATTTTGGCTAAAATAGTCAATTTTTGAATTAATGACCAATTATTGACCCAATAAGTCAATCACTGACCAAAAAGTCAACTTTGGTCAAAATGGTCAATCCTTAACCCAATGAGAGACACATCGACCTAATAGGTCAACTTTTGACAACATGTCAACTTTGACCTAATAGGTCAACTTTTGAATTAATGACCAATATGTCAACTTTTGACATCAATTTTTGACCTAATGACCACCCATTGACCCAATAGGTCAACTTTTGACCAAAATGTCAACTTTGGTAAAAAAGGTCAATTTTTTGACCCAATAGACCAACTTTTGAAAAAAAGTCATTTTCGGTCAAAATGGTTAATTCCACACCCAATTGCCAACTCATTGACCACATAGGTCAACTTTTGACCAAAAAGTCAACTTTAATCAAAATGGTCAATTTCTGACCCAATGTCCACCCCATTGATCTAATGAGTTAATCTTTGACCAAAAATTAAATTTTAGTTAAAATAGTCAATTTTTGAATTAATAACCAATTATTTAACCAATAAGTCAATCTCTGACGAAAAAGTCTACTTTGGTCAAAATGGTCAGGCCTTGACCTAATGATAAACCCATTGGCCCAATAGGTCAACTTTTGACCTAAAAGTCAATTTTGGTCAAAATAGTCAATTTTTGACCTAATGACAACCCTTTGACCCAATAAGTCAACTTTTGACCAAAAAGTCAACTTTGGTCAAGATGGTCAATTTTTAACCCAATGACTAACCCATTGACCCAATAGGTCATCTTTTGACTAAAAAGTTATCTTTGGTCAAAATGGTCAATTCTTAACCCATTTACCAACTCATTGACTAATCAGGTCAACTATTCACCAAAAAGTCAACTTTGGTCAAAATGGTCAATTTATGAACCAATGACTACCTCGTTGACCCAATGGGCTAACTTTTAATCTAAAATTCAATTTTTGTCAAAATAGTTAATTTTTGACCTAATGACCAATTATTGACCTAATAAGTCAATCTATGACCAAAAAATAGACTTTAGTCAAAATGGCAAATCTTTGACCCAATGACAACCTCATTGACCCAATAGGTCAACTTTTGACCAAAAAGTCAATTTTGGTCAAAAGAGTCAATTTTTGACATAATGACCACCCATTGATCCAATAGGTCAACCTTTGAACAAAATGTCAACTTTCGTTAAAATGGTCATTTTTTGACCCAATGACAAACCCATTGACCCAATAAACCAACATTTGACCACAAAGTCATCCTCGGTCAAAATGGTCAATTCTTGACCCAATTAACAACTCATTGACCAAATATGTCAATTTTTGACCAAAAAGTCAACTTTGGTCAAAATGGTCTATTTCTGACCCTATGACCACCCAGTTGACCCAATGGGTCAACTTTTGACAAAAATTTAATTTCAGTCAAAATAATCAATTTTTGACCTAATCATTTATTGACCCAATAGTCAATCTCTGACCAAAAAGTCAATTTTAGACAAAATGGTCAATCCTTGACCCATTGACCAACCCATTGACCTAATAGGTCAACTTTTGACTAAAAAGTCAACCTTGGTCAAAATGGTAAATCTTTAACATTGACACAATAGGTCAACTTTTGCCTAAAAAATCAATTTTGGTTAAAATAGTCAATTTTTGACCTAATGACCAATTATTGACCCAGTAAGTTAATCTCTAACTAAATAGTCAATTTTGGTCAAAATGGTCTATCCTTGACCCAATGACCGACCCATTGACCCAATAGGTCAACTTTTGACCAAAATGTCAACTTTGGTCAAAATGATCAATCATTGACCCAATGACCATCCCATTGGCCTAATAGGTCAACTTTTGTCCAAAAAGTTAATTTTGGACAAAATAGTCAATTTTTGAATTAATGACCAATTATTGACCCAATAAGTCAATCTCTGACCACAAAGTCAACTTTGGTCAAAATTGCCAATCCTAGACCCAATGACAAACTCATTGACCCAATAGGTGAACTTTAGACCAAATAGTCAATTTCAGCCTAAATAGTCAATTTTTTACTTAACGAACACCCAATGACCCAATAAGTCAACTTTTGATCAAAAGGTCAACTTCGGTCAAAATGGTCAATTTTTAACCCAATGACCAACCCGTTGACCCATAGGTCATTTTTTGACCAAATAGTCATCTTTGGTCAAAATTGTCAATTCTTGACCAAATTACCAACTCATTGACCAAAATGGTCAATTTTTGACCCAATGACTATCCCATTGACCCAATATATCAACTTTTGACCAAAAAGTCATCTTCAACCAAAAATGACAATTTTTGTCCCAAATACCAACTCATTGATCAAAGTCAACTTTTGACTAAAAAGTCAACTTTGCTCAAAATGGTTAATTTTTGACACAATGACAACCCCGTTGACCCAATGGGTCAACTTTTGACAAAAAATTTAATTTTTGTTAAAATAATCAATTTTTTACCTAATGACCAATTATTGACCCAGTAAGCCAATCTCTGACCAAAAAGTTAACTTTGGTCAAAATGGTCTATCCTCGACTCAATGATGAACCCATTGACCCAATAGTTCATTATTTGACCAAAATGTTAACTTTGGTCAAAATGATTAATCATTGACCCAATAGGTTAACTTTTGACCAAATAGTCAATTTTGGTCAAAATAATCAGTTTTTGACTTAATGACTACCCATTTACCCAATCGGTCAACTTTTGACCAAAAAGTCAACTTTGGTGAAAATGGTCAATTCTTGACCCAATGACCAACAGTTGACCCAATATGTCAACTTTTGACTAAAAAGTCATCTTTTGTCAAAATGGTCAATTCTTAACTCAATTACCAACTCATTAACTAAATAGCTCAACTTTTGACTAAAAAGTCAACTTTGGTCAAAATGGTCAATTTCTGACCCAATGACCATCCCATTTATCCAATGAGTTAACCTTTAACCAAAAATTCAATTTTGGTTAAAATAGTCAATTTTTGAATTAATGACCAATTATTTATCCAATAAGTCAATCTCTGACCAATAAGTCAACTTTGGGAAAAATGGTCAAAAGTTTGACCAAAAAGTCAATTTTGGTCAAAATAGTCAATTTTTTACCTAATGACCAACCATTAACCCAATAGGTCAACTTTTTCCCAAAAAGTCAACTTTGGTCAAATGGTCAATTTTTGACCCAATGACTAACCCATTGACCCAATAGATCAACTTTTGACCAAAAAATCATCTTTGGTTAAAATAGTCAATTCTTGACCCAATTGCCAACTCATTGACCAAATAGTTCAACTTTTGACCAAAAAGTCAACTTTGATCAAAATGATAAATTTCTGACCGGGTCAATAGGTTGGTCATTGGGTTAAAAATTGATCATTTTGACCAAAGTTGACATTTTGGTCAAAAGTCGACTCCATTCGTCAATGGTGATCATCAGTCAAAAATCGACTATTTTTACCAACTTTGTCATTTTGGTCAAATGTTGACTTATTGGGTCAATTGATTTGTCATTGGGTCAAGGATTGACCATTTTGAGCAAAGTTGACTTTTTGGTCAGAGATAAACTTATTGGGTCAATAATCGGTCATTAGGTCAAAAATTGATTATTTTAACAAAAACTAAATTTTTTGTCATTGGATTGACCAACTTTTGACCAAAAAGTCATCTTCGGTCAAAATGGTTAATTCTTGACCAAATTACCAACTCATTAACTAAATAGGACAATTTTTGACCAAAAATTCAACTTTGATCAAAATGGTCAATTTTGGACCCAATGACCACCCCGTTTACACAATGGGTCAATTTTTGACCAAAAATTTAATTTTGGTTAAAATAATCAATTTTTGACCTAATCAATTGTTGACCCAGTAAGTCAATATCTGACCAAAAAGTTAACTTTGGTCAAAATGGTCAATTTTTGACCCAATGACCAACGCATTGACTCAATAGGTCAACTTTTGACCAAAAAGTCAACTTTAGTCAAAATGGTCAATCCTTTACCCAATGACCAACCCATTGACCTAATAGGTCAACTTTTGACCAAAAAGTCATGCTTAGTCAAAATAGTCAATTTTTGACCTAATGACAAATTATTGACCCACTAAGCCAATCTTTGACCAAAAAGTCAACTTTGGTCAAAATGGTTAAGTTTTGACCCAATGAGAAACGCATTGACCTAATAGATCAACTTTTGACCAAAAAGTCAACTTTGGTCAAATTTGTCTATTTGTGAGCCAATGGCCAACCCATTGACCCTATAGGTCAACTTTTCACCAAAAAGTCAACTTTGGTCAAAATGGTCAAACCTTGACCCAATAACGAACCAATTGACCCAATAGGTAAACTTATGACCAAAAAGTCAATTTTGGTTAAAATAATCAAATTTTGACCTAATGACCCTCCATTGACCAAGTAGGTCAAGTTTTGAACAAAATGTCAATTTGGGTCAAAATAGTCAATTTTTGACCTATTGACTAATTATTTACCCAATAAGTCCCTCTCTAACCAAAAAGTCAACTTTAGCCATAATGGTCAATCCTTGACCCAATGACAAACCATTGACCCAACAGGTCAACTTTTGAACAAAAAGACAACTTTGGTCAAATATGTAAATCCTTGACCCAATGACCAACCCACTGACCCAATAGATCGACTTTTGACCAAAAAGTCAATTTGTCAAAATAGTAAATTTTTGACTTATTTACCAATTATTGACCCAATATGTCAACTTTGGTCAAAATGGTCAATCCTTGACCCAATGACCAACTCATTGACCCAAAAAGAACAACATTTGACAAAAAGTCAATTTTAGTAAAAAATTGTCAATTTTTGACCTAATGACCACCTCATTGACCCAAAAGGCCAACTTTTAAACAAAAAGTCAAATTTAGTCAAAATGATCAATTTCTGACACAACGACCTAAATGTCAACTTTGGTGAAAAATGGTCAATCATTTATCCAATGACCAACCCATTGACCTAATTTGTTAACTTTTGACTAAAAAGTCATCTTTGGCCAAAATGGTTAATCCTTGACCCAACGACCAACCCATTAACCCAATAGGTCAAACTTTGACCAAAAAGTCAATTTTGCTCAAAATTGTCAATTTTTGACCTAATGACCGCCTCATTGACCTAAATAGGTCAACTTTTAACCAAAACGATAAGTTTGGTCAAAATGGTCTATCCTTGACCCAATAGGTCAACTTTTGAACAAAAAGTCAGTTTTCGTCAAAATAGTCAAATTTTGACCTAATGACCAATTATTGACCCAACAAGCAAATCTCTTACCAAAAAGTCAACTTTGGTTAAAATGGCCAATCCTTGACCCAATAACCAACCCATTTTCCCAATATGTTAACTTTTGACCAAAAAGTTAACTTTGGTCAAAATGATCAATCCTTGATCCAATGTCCAACCCATTGGCCTAATAGGTTAACTTTTGACCAAAAAGTCAATTTTAGTCAAAATAGTCAATTTTTGAATTAATGACTAATTATTAACCTAATAAGTCAATCTCTGATGAAAAAGTAAACTTTGTTCAAAATGGTCAATCCTTGACCCAATGATAAACTCATTGACTAAATAGGTCAACTTTTGACCAAAAAGTCAATATTGGTCAAAATAGTCATTTTGTGACCTAATGACCACCCATTGACCCAATGGATCAACTTTTGACCAAAAAGTCAACTTTGGTAAAAATGGTCAATTGTTGACCCAATGACCAACCCTTTGATACAATAGGTTAACTTCTGACTAAAAAGTCATCTTTGGTCAAAGTGGTCAATTCTTAACATAATTACCAACTCATTAACCAAATAGGTCAAATTTTAACCAACAAGTTAACTTTGGTCAAAAAGATGAATTTCTAACCCAATGACCACCGCGTTGACCCAATGAGTTAATTTTTTACAAAAAATTCAATTTTCGTCAAAATAGTCAAATTTTGACCTAATGACCAATTATTGATCCAATTAGTCAATCTCTGACCAAAATGCTAACTTTGGTCAAAATGGTCAATACTTGACCCAATGACAAACTCATTGACCCAATAGGTCAACTTTTGACCAAAAGTCAATTTTAGTCAAAATCGGTTTTTGACCAAATGACCACCCATTGACCCAATAGGTCTACTTTTGACCAAAAAGTCAACTTTGGTCAAAATGGTCATTTTTGACCCAATCCAACACATTGACCTAATCGATCAACTTTTGACCAAAAAGTCATCTTCGATCAAAAATGGTCAATTCTCGACCCAATTACCAACTCATTGACCAAATAGGTCAACTTTTTACCAAAAAGTCAACTTTGGTCAAAATGGTCAATTTATGAACCAATCACCACCCCGTTGACCCAAAGGGTAAAATTTTGACAAAACATTAATTTTGGTTAAAATCGTCAATTTTTGACCTAATGACCATTTATAGACTCGATAGCCAATCTCTAACCAAAAAACCAACTTTGGTCAAGATGGACAGTACTTGACCCAATGACAAATCCATTGACCCAATAGGTCAACTTTTAACCAAAAAGTCAATTTTGATCAAAATTTTTTGGTCAAAATTGTCATTTGACCAATTGACCACCCATTGACCTAATAGGTCAACTTTTGACCAAAAAGTCAACTTTAAGCAAAATGGTTAATTTTTGACCCAATAACCAACCCATTGACCCAATCGATCAACTTTTGACAAAAAAGTCATCTTCGGTCAAAATGGTCAATTCTTGACCCAATTACCAACGCATTGCAAAGTAGGCCAACTTTTGACCAAAAAGTCAACTTTAGTCAAAACGGTCAATTTCTGACTGAATGACCACCCTGTTGACCCAATGGGTCAAATTTTGACAAAAAATTTAATTTTGATCAAAATAGTCAATTTTTGACCAAATGACCAATTATTGACCCAGTAAGCCAATCTCTGACCAAAATGTCAACTTTGGTCAACATGGTCTATCCTTGACCCAATGCCCAACTCATTGACCCAATAAGTCAACTTTTAACCAAAAAGTCAACTTTGGAAAAAATAGTCAATCCTAGACCCAATGGCAAAACTTTTGACCCAATAGGTCAACTTTTTACCAAATAGTCAATTTTGATCAAAATAATCAATTTTTGAATTAAAGACCAATTAACGACCTAATAAGTCAATCTCTGTCAACAAAGTCAACTTTGGTCAAAATGGTCAATCCTAGACCCAATGAAAAACCCTTTAACACAATAGGTTAACTTTTGACCAAATAGTTAATTTTGGTCAAAATAGTCAATTTTTGACTTAATGACCACCCATTGACCCAATAGGTCAACTTTTGACCAAAAAGTCAACTTTGGTCAAAATGGTCAATTTTTTACCAAATGACCAACCCATTGACCCAATAGGTCAACTTTTGACCAAAAATTCATCCTTTGTCAAAATGGTCAATTTTGACCAAATTACCAACTCATTAACCAAATAGGTTAACTTTTGGCCAAAAAGTTAACTTTGGTCAAAATGGTCAATTTCTGATCCAATGACCACCTTATTGACTTTAATAAGTTAATTTTTGTCAAAAAATTAAATTTTTGTCAAATAAGTCAATTTTTGAATTAATGACCAATTATTGACCCAATAAGTCAATCTCTGACCAAAAAGTCAACTCTGGTCAGAATGGTTAATCCTTGACCCAATGACAAACACATTGACCCAATAGGTCAAACCAAAAAGTCAATTTTAGTCAAAATAATCAATTTTTGACCTAATGACCACCCTTTAATCCAATAAGTCAACTTTTGACCAAAAAGTCAAATTTGTTCAAAATGGTCAATTTTTGACCCAATGACCAACCTATTGACCCAATAGATTAACTTTTGACCAAAAAGTCATCTTTGGCCAAAATGGCCTACTCTTGACCCAATTACCAACTCATTGACCAAATAGGTCAATTTTTGAACGAAAAGTCAACTATGGTCAAAATGGACAGTTTCTAACCCTATGACCACCCCGTTAAACAAATGGGTCAACTTTTGACAAAAAATTTAGTTTTGGTTAAAATAATTAGATTTTGACCTAATGACCAATTATTAACCCAGTAAGTCAATCTCCGACCAAAAAGTCAAGTTTGGTCAAAATGGTCAATCCTTGACAGAATGAACAACCCATAACCCAATAGGTCAACTTTTGACGAAAAAGTCAACTTTGATCCAAATGGTCAATCCTTGACCCAATGACCAACCCATTAACCCATAGGTCAACTTTTAACTAAAAAATCAATTTTGGTCAAAATTGTCAATTTTTGACCTAATGACCAATTATTGATTCAGTAAGCCATTCTCTGACCACAAAGTCAACTTTGGTCAAAATGGTCTATCCTTAAACCAATGACCAACCAAATGACCCAATAGGTAAACTTTTGACAAAATGGTCAACTTTGGTCAAAATGTTCAATCATTGACTCAATGATCAACCCATTGGCCTAATAGGTCAACTATTGACCAAAAAGTCAAATTTGGTCAAAATAATCATTTTTAAATTAATGACCTATTATCGATCTAATAAGTCAATCTCTGACCAAAAAGCCAACTTTGGTCAAAATAGACAATCCTTGACCCAATGACGAACTCATTGACCAAATAGTTCAACTTCTCACCAAAAATCAATTTTAATCAAAATAGTTAATTTTTGACCTAATGGCCACCAATTGACCCAATATGTCAACTTTTGACCAAAAAGTAAACTTTGGTCAAAATAGCCAATTTTTGACCTAATGAACAACCGATTGACCCAATAGGTCAACTTTTGACTAAAAAGACATCTTTGGTCAAAATGATTAATCTTATCCCATTTACCAACTTATTGACCAAATAGGTCAACTTTTGACCAAAAAGTCAACATTGGTCAAATTGGTCATTTTCTGACCCAATGACCACCCCGTTGTCACAATGGGTTAACTTTATAGCAAAAATTCAATTTTGGTCAAAATAGCCAATTTTTGATTTAATGACCAATTATTGATCCAATTAATCAATCTCTGACCAAAAAGTAAACTTTGGTCAAAATGGTCAGTCCTGCACCCAATAACAAACCCATTGACCCAAAGGGTCAACTTTTGACCAAAAAGTCTATTTTGGTCAAAATTGTCAATTTTTGACCTAATGACCACACATTGACCTAATAGACCAACCTTTGACTAAAAAGTCATCTTCGATCAAAATGGTTAATTCTTGACCCAATTACCAACTCATTGATTAAATAGGTGAACTTTTGACCAAAAAGACAACTTTGGTCAAAATGGTTAATTTCCGACTCGATGACCACCCCGTTTACCTAATGGGTCAACTTGTGACAAAAATTTAATTTTAGTCAAAATAATCAATTTTTGACCTAATCAATTATTGACCTAGTAAGTCAATCTCTGACCAAAAAGTAAACTTTGGTCAAAATGGTCAATCCTAGACCCAATGACCAACCTTTTGACAGAATAGGTTAACTTTTGACGAAAAAGTCAAATTTGGTCCAAATGGTAAATCCTTAACCCAATGACCAACCCATTGATACAATAGGTCAACTTTTGACTAAAAAATTAATTTTGCTCAAAATAGTCAATTTTTTACCTAATGACAAATTAATGACCCAGTAAGCCAATCTCTGACCAAAAAGCCAACTTTGGTAAAAATAGTCTATGCTTGATCCAATGGCCAACCTATTGACCCAATAAGTTAACTTTTGACAAAAAGGTCAGCTTTGGTCAAAATGATCAATCATTTACCTAATTACCAACCTATTGGCCTAATAGATCAACATTTGACCAAAAAATCAATTTTGGTCAAAATAGTCAATTTTTAAATTAATGATCAATTATTAACCGAATAAGTCAATCTCTGACGACAAAGTCAACCTTGGTCAAAATGGTCAATCCTAGACCCAATTACCCACTCATTGACCAAATAAGTCAACTTTTGACCAAGAGGTCAACTTTAGTCAAAATAGTCAATTTCTGAACCAATGACAACCCCGTTGACCCAATGAGATAACTTTTGACAAAAAATTCAATTTTGATCAAAATAGGTCAACTTTTGACCAAAAAGTCATCTTTGGTCAAAATGGTCAATTTCTGACCCAATGACCCTCTGGTTGACCCAATGGATAAACTTTTGACAAAAAATTCAATTTTGGTCAAAATAGTCAATTTTGACCTAATGACCAATTATTGACCCAATAAGTCAATCTTTGACCAAAAAGTCAACTTTGGTCAAAATGGTCAATCCTTGACCCAATGACAAACACATTGACCCAATAGGTCAACTTTTGATAAAAAAATTAATTTTGATCAAATAGTCAATTTTTGACGTAATGACCAAACATTGACCCAATAGGTCAACTTTTGACCAAAAAGTTAATTTTTGCCAAAATAGTCAATTTTTGACCTAATGACCATGTAAGCCAATCTCTGACTAAAAAGTCAACTTTGGTAAAATTGGTCAATCCTTGACCCAATGAACAACCCATTAACTCAAAAGGTCAACTTTCTACCAAAAAAGTCCCCTTTGGGCAAAATGGTCAATTCTTCACCCAATTACCACGTCATTTAAAAAAGAGGTCAACTTTTTTACAAAAAAGTCAACTTTGGTCAAAATGGTCAATTTTGGAATTAATGACCAAATATTAACCGAATAAGTCAATCTTTAACAAAAAAGTCAACTTTGGTCAAAATGTTCAATCCTTGAACCATTGACCAACCCATTGGCCTAATAGGTCAACTTTTGACCAAAAAGTCAATTTTGGTCAAAATAATCAGTTTTTGAATTAAAGACCAATTATTGACCTAATAAGTTAATTTCTGACCACAAAGTCAACTTTGGTCAAAATGGTCAATTTTAGACCCAATGACAAATCATTGACCCAAAAGGCCAACTTTTGACCAAATTGTCAATTTTGGTCAAAATAATCAATTTTTGACTTAATGACCACCCATTGACCCAATATGTCAACTTTTGACCAAAAAGTCAATTTAGGTCAAAATGGTCAATTTTTTACCCAATGACCAACCCCTTGACCCAGTAGGTCAACTTTTGACGAAAAAGTCATCTTTGGTCAAAATGGTCAATTCTTGACTAAATTACCAACTCATTGACCAAACGGGTCAACATTTGTCCAAAAAGTCAACTTTGGTCAAAATGGTCAATATCTAACCCAATGACCACCCCGTTGATCCGATGGGTTAACTTTTGACCAAAAATTTAACTTTGGTCAAAATAGTCAATTTTTGACTTAATGACCAATCTTTGACTCAAAAAGTTAATCTCTGACCAAAAAGTTAACTTTGGTCAAAATGATCAATCCTTTATCAAATGACAAACCCATTAACCCAATTGTTCAACTTTTGATCAAAATGTTAATTTTGATCAAATGAGTCAATTTTTTACCTAATGACCACCCATTGATCCAATAGGCCAACTTTTGACCAAAATGTCAACTTTGGTCAAAATGGTCAATTTTTGACCCAATGACCACCCCATCGACTCCAATGAGATCAACTTTTAACCAAAAAGTCATGTTCGGTCAAAATGGTGAATTCTTGACCTAATTACTAACTCATTGACCAAATAGGTCAACTTTTGACCAAAAAGTCAACTTTTCTCAAAATGGTCAATTTCTGACCCAATCACCACCCCGTTAACCTAATATGTCAACTTTTGACCAAAAATTTAATTTTTATCAAAATAATTAATTTTTGACCTAATGACCAATTATTGACCCAATAAGTCAATCTCTGACCAAAAAGTCAACTTTGGTCAAAATGGTCAATCTTTGACCCAATGACCAACCCATTGACCCAATAGGTCAACTTTTGACCAAAAAGTCAACTTCATTCAAAATGGTCAATCCTTGACCCAATGATCAACTCATTGACCCAAGAGGTAAACTTTTGAGCAAAAAGTCAAATTTGGTCAAAATCGACAATTTTTGACCTGATGACCAATTATTGACCCAGAATGCCAATCTCTGACAAAAATATCCACTTTGTTCAAAATGGTCAATCTGTGGCCTAATGACCAACCCATTAACCCAGTATGTCAACTTTTGACCAAAAAGTCAACTTTCGTCAAAATGTTCAATCGTTGACACAATGACCAACCTAGTGGCCTAATAGGTCAACTTTTGACCAAAAGTCAATTTCGGTCTAAGTAGTTAATTTTTGAATTAATGACCAATTATTGACCCATTAAGTCAATCTCTAATTAAAAAGTCAACTTTGGTCAAAATGGTCAATCCTTGGCCCAATGACAAATCCATTGACCTAATAGGTCAACTTTTGACCAAAAAGTTAATTTGGGTCAAAATAGTCAGTGTTTGACCAAATGACCACCCATTGAACCAATAGGTCACGTTCTGACCAAAAAGTCAACTTTGGTTAAAATGGTCAATTTTTGAACACATGACCAACCCATTGACCCAATAGGTCAACGTTTGACGAAAAAAGTCATATTTGGTCAATATGGTCAATTACTAATCCAATTAACAACTCTTTGATCAAATAGGTCAACTTTTAACCAAAAAGTCAACTTTGGTCAAAATGGTCAATTTCTTACCCAATGTGACGACTCTGTTGACCCAATTGGTTAACTTTTGACCAAAAATTGACTATTTCAACAAAAATTCTATTTTGGTCCAAATATTCAATTTTTGACCTAATGACCAATTATTGACCTAATAAGTCAATCTCTGACCAAAAAGTCAACTTTAGTCAAAAAGGTCAATCCTTGACGCAATGACAAACCCATTGACCCGCTAGGTCAACTTTTGATCAAAAAGTCAACTTTGGTAAAAATGTTAAATTTTTAACCCAATGACCAACCCATTGATCAAATTGATCAACTTTTGACCAAAAAGTCATCTTTGGTCAAAGTGGTCAATCCTTAACCCAATTACTAACACATTAACCAAATATGTTAACTTTTGACAAAAAAGTCAATTTTGGTCAAAATGGTCAATCTTGGTCAAAATGGTCAATTTTAGACCTAATGACCAACCCATTGACCCAATGGGTCAACTTTTGACAAAAAATTAATTTTGATCAAAATGGTCAATCCTTGACACAATGACCAACTCATTGACCCAATAGGTCAACTTTTGACCAAAAAGTCAACTTTGGTCAAAATGGTCAATCCATGACCCAATGACCAACCCATTAACCCAATAGGTCAACTTTTGACTAAAAAGTCAATTTTGGTAAGAATAGTCAATTTTTGACCTAATGACCAATTATTGACCCAGTAAGTTAATCTCTGACCAAAAAGTCAACTCTGCTCAAAATGATCAATCCTTGACCCTATGACCAACCCATTGACCCTATTGGTCAAATTTTGACCAAATAGTTAACTTTGGTCAAAAAGATAAAACCTCGACCCATTGACCAACCCATTAGCTCTAATAGGTAAACTTTTGATCAAAAAGTCAATTTTGGTCAAAATAGTTAATTTTGATTTAATGGCCGATTATCGAATCCAATAAGTAAATCTCTGACCAAAAAGTAAACTTTGATCAAAATGGTTAATTCTTAACCCATGACAAACCCATTGACCCAATATGTCAACTTTTGACCAAAAGTTAATTTTAGTCAAAAAAACCATTTTTTGACCTAATGACCACCCATAGACCAAATAGGTCAACTTCTGACAAAAAAGTCATCTTTGGACAAAATGGTTAATTTTTGACCTAATGAGCAACCCATTGACCCAATAGGTCAACTTTTGACTATAAAGTTATCTTTGGTCAAAATGGTCAAATCTTGACCCAATTACCGTCTCATTGACCAAATGGTTAACTTTTTACCAAAAAGTCAAATTTGGTCAATATGGTATATTTCTGACCCAATGACCACCCCGTTGACCCAATGGGGCAACTTTTGACCAAAAATTTAATTTTGCCAAAATAGTCAATTTTTGACCTAATGACCAATTATTTACCCAATAAGTCAAACTTTGACCAAAAAGTCAACTTTGGTCAAAAGGTCAATCCTTGACCCAATGACAAACCCATTGACCCTATATGTTAACTTTGGACCAAAAAGTTAATTTTGGTCAAAATAATCAATTTTTGACCTAATGACCATCCGATTGACCCAAGAGGTCAACTTTTCACCAAAAAATCAATTTAGGTCAAAATAAATTTCATTTTTGACCTAATAACTAATTATTGACCCAAGTAAGTCAATCTCTGACCAAAAAGTCAACTTTAGTTAAACTGATTGATGTTTGACTCAATGACAAACCCATTGACCCAATAGATTTACTTTTGAACTTTGGTCAAAATGGTCAATTTTTAACCCAATGACCAACTAATTGATCCAATAGGTCACCTTTTGACCAAAATGTCAACTTTGGTCAAAATGGTCAAACCGTGGCCCAATGACCAATCCATTAACACAATAAGTCAACTTTTGACCAAAAAGTCAATTTTGGTCAAAATTGTCAAATTTTATCCTAATGACCACCCATTGACCAAATAGGTCAACTTCTCACCAAAAAGTCAACTTCGGTCAAAATGGCCAAATTTTGACCCATGACCAAACAATTGACCCAATAAGTCAACTTTTGACCAAAAAGTCAACTTTGGTCAAAATAGTCAATTCTTCAGCCAATGACCAACACATTGACCCAATAAGTCAACTTTTGAATAAATAGTCAATTTGGGACAAAATAGTTAATTTTTGACCTAATGACCAATTATTAACCCAATAAGTCAATCTCTGACCAAAAAGTTAACTTTCGTCAAAATAGTCAATCCTTGACCAAATGACAAACCCGTTGACTTAATAGGTCAACTTTTGACCAAAAAGTCAACTTTGGTTAAAATTATAAATCCTTGACACAAGGACCAACCCACAGAACCAATAGATCGAGTTTTGACCAAAAAGTCAATTTTAGTTAAAATAGTAAATTTTTTACTTAATGACCAATTATTGACCCAATATGTCAACTTTTGACCAAAAAGTCAACTTTGGTCAAAATGGTCAATCCTTGACCGAATGACCAACCCATTGATCCAATAGGTCAACTTTTGACCAAAAAGTCAACTTTGTTTAAAATGGTCAATCCTTGACCCAATGACCAACCCATTGACCCAGAAGGATAACTTTTGACCAAATAGTCAATTTTTATCGAAATTGTCAATTTTGACCTAATAACCACCTCATTGACCAAAAAGTTTAACTTTTGATCAAAAAGAGAAATTTGGTCAAAAAGCTCAATTTATGACACAATGACGTAAATGTCAACTTTGGTGAAAATGGTCAATCCTTGATCCAATGACCAACCCATTGACCGAATTTGTCAACTTTTGACTAAAAAGTCAACTTTGGCCAAAATGGTTAATCGTTGACCCAATGAACAACACATTAACCGAATAGGTCAACACTTGACCAAAAAGGAAATTTTGGTCTAAATTGTCAATTTTTTATTTAATGACCACCTCATTGACCTAAATAGATTAACTTTTGACCAAAAAGACAACTTTGGTCAAAATGGTCAATCCTTGCCCAATGACCAACCCATTGACCCAATAGGTCAACTTTTGACCATGAAAATCATCTTTGGTTAAAATGGTCAATTCCTGACCCAATAACCAACTCTTTAATTAATTAGGTCAACTTTTGACCAAAAAGTCAACTTTGGTCAAAATGGTCAATTTCTAAACCCATGACCACCCCGTTAACCCAATAGGTTAACTTTTGACCTAAAATTCAATTTTGGTCAAAATAGTCAATTTTTGATCTAACGACCAATTATTGACCCAATAAGTCAATCTCTGACAGAAAAGTCAACCTTGGTCAAAATGTTCAATCCTTGACCCAATGACAAACCCAATGATCCAATAGTTCAACTTTTGACCCAAAAGTAAATTTTGGTCAAAATAGTCAATTTTTGATTTAGTGACCACCCATTGACCCAATTGGTCAACTTTTCACCAAAAGGTCAATTTTGGTAAAAAATAGACAATTTTTGACCTGATGACCAATTATTAGCCCAGTAAGCCAATCTCTGTCCAAAAAGTTAAGTTTGGTTAAAATTACCAATCCTTGACCCATGACCAATCCATTGACCCAAAAGGTCAACTTTTGACCAAAAAGTCAACTTTGGTCAAAATGATCAATCCTTGACCCAATGACCAACCCATCGACTCCAACAGATCAACTTTCGACCAAAAAGTCAACATTGACCAAAATAGTCAATTATCGAATTAAAGAACAATTATCGACTCAACAAGTCAAGCTCTGAGCAAAAAGTCAACTATGGTCAATATGGTCAATCGTTGACCCAATGACCAACCCATTGACCCAAAAGGTAAACTTTTGACTAAAAAGTTAACTTTGGTCAAAATGATCAATTCTTGACCCAATGACAAGCACATTGACCAAATAGGTCAATTTTATACCTAAAAGTCAATTTTGGTCAAAATAGTTAATTTTTGACCTAATGACCACCAATTGACCCAATAGGTCAACTTTTGACCAAAAAATAAACTTTGGTCAAATTGGTTAATTTTTGACCCAATGACCAACCCATTCGTCTAATATGTCAACTTTTGACTAAAAGGTCATATTTGGTTAAAATGGTCAATTCTTGACCTAATTACCAACTCATTGAACAAATATGTCAACTTTGGTCAAAATGGTTAATTTGTGACCCAATGACCAGTCCGTTGAACCGATGGGTTAAATTTTGAAATAAAATTCAATTTTGGTCAAAATAAATAATTTTGGACCTAATGATCAATTATTAACCCAATAAGTCAATCTCTGACCTAAAAGTTAACTTTGTTCAAAATGGTCAATCCCTGAACCAATGACAAACCCATTAATCTAATAGATCAACTTTCGACCAAATAGTCAAATTTTGTCAAAATACTCAATTTTCGATCTAATGACCACACTATCGACCCAATAGGTCAACTTTCGACCAAAAAGTCAAATTTAGTTCTAATGGTCAATTTTGACTCAATGTCCAACCCATCGATCAATCAGATCAACTTTTGACCCAAGAGTCATCTTCGGTCAAAATGGTCTATTCATGACTCAATTATCAACTCACAGACTAAATAGGTCAATTTTTTACTAAAAAGTCAACTAGGTCAAAATGGTCAATTTCTGACACAAAGGACACCCCGTAGACCCAATGGTTCAACTTTTGAATAAAAAATCAATTTTGGTCAAAATAATCAATTTTTGACCTATTGACCAATTATTGACCTAGTAAGCCAATCTCTGACCAAAAAGTCAACTTTGGTCAAAATGGTCAATCCTTGACCCAATGACCAAACCATTGTCCCAATAGGTCAACTTTTGACCAAAAAGTCAACTTTGGTCAAAATTATCAATCCTTGACCCAATGACCAACCCATTGGCCTAATAGTCAATTTTTGACCAAAAAGTTAAATTTGGTCAAACTAGTCAATTTTTAAATTCATGACGAATTATTGATCCAATAAGTCAGTCTCTGACCAAAAAGTCAACTTTAGTCAAAATGGTCAATCCTTGACCCAATGAAAAACCCATTGACCCAATTGGTCAACTTTTGACAAAATATTCAATTTTGGTCAAAATTGTCAATTTTTGACCTAATGACCACCCATTGACCTAATAGGTCAACTATTGACCAAAAGTCAACTTTGGTCAAAATGGTCAATTTTTTACCCAATGACCAACCCATTGACCCAATATCTCAACTTCTGACTAAAAAGTCATCTTTGGTCAAAATGGTCAATTGTTGACCCAATTACCAACTCATTGACCAAAAGGGTCAACTTTTGACCACAAAGTCAACTTTGGTCAAAATGGTCAATTTCTGACTCAATGACCACCCCGTTCACCTAATCGGTTAACTATTAACCAAAAATTTAATTTTGGTCAAAATAGTCAATTTTTGAACTAATGACCAATTATTGACCCAATAAGTCATTCTCTGACAAAAAACTCAACTTTTGTCGAAATGGTCAATCCATGACCCAAGGACAAACCCATTGACCCAATAGGTCAACTTTTGACCAAAAAGTCAATTTTGGTCAAAATAGTCAATTTTTAACCTAATGACCAATTATTGACCCAGTAAGCCAATCACTGACCAAGAAATCAACTTTAATAAAAATAGTTAATCCTTGACCCAATGACCAACCCATTGACCCAATGGTGAACTTTTGACCAAGAAGTTAATTTTTGTCGAAATCGTCAATCTTCTACGCATTGACCAACCCATTGACACAATAGGTCAACTTTTGACCAAAAAGTCAACTTTGGTAAAAAACGGTCAATCCTTGACCCAATTACCAACCGATTGACCCAATAGGTAAACTTTTGACATAAAATTTAATTTTGGCCAAAATAGTCAATTTTTTACCAAATGACCACCCCATAAACCCAATAAGTAAACTTTTGACTAAAAAGTCAAGTTTGGTTAAAATGGTCAATTTCAGACCAAATGACCAACCCATTAACCCAATAGGTCAAATTTTGACCAAAAAGTCAATTTTGGTCAAAATGGTACGATTTCTACCGAACGACCTCCCCGTTGAACCAATATGTTAAATTTTGAACAAAAATTCAATTTCAGTCAAAATAGTCAATTTTTGACCTAATGACCAATTACTAACCCAATAAGTCAATATCTGACCAAAAAGTCAACTTTGGACAAAATGGTCAATCCTCGACCCAATGACAAACCCATTGACCCAATATGTCATCATTTGACCAAAAAGTCAAATTTGGTCAAAATAGTGAATTTTTGACATAATGACCACCCATTAACCCAATATGACAACTTTTGACCCAAAAGTCAACTTCGGTAAAAATGGTCAATTTTTCGAACCTAACGACCAACCCATCTGACTCGATAGATCAACTTTCGACTAAAAAGTTAACTTTGGTCAAAATGATAAATCTTCGACCTAATGACCAACCCATTGGCCTAATAGGTAAACTTTTGACCAAAAAGTCAATTTTGGTCAAAATAGTTAATTTTTGATTTAATGGCCAGTTATTGACCCAATAAGTAAATCTCTGACCAAAAAGTAAACTTTGATCAAAATGGTTAATTCTTAACCCATGACAAACTCATTGACCCAATATGTCAACTTTTGACCAAAAGTTAATTTTGGTCAAAATAACCATTTTTTGACCTAATGACCACCCATTGACCCAATAGGTCAACTTCTGACAAAAAAGTCATCTTTGGTCAAAATGGTTAATTTTTTACCTAATGAGCAACCCATTGACCCTATAGGTCAACTTTTGACTATAAAGTTATCTTTGGTCAAAATGGTCAAATCTTGACCCAATTACCGTCTCATTGACCAAATGGTTAACTTTTGACCAAAAAGTCAAATTTGGTCCATATGGTATATTTCTGACCCAATGACCACCCCGTTGACCCAATGGGGCAACTTTTGACCAAAAATTTAATTTTACCAAAATAGCCAATTTTTGATCTAATGACCAATTATTTACCCAATAAGTCAAACTTTGACCAAAAAGTCAACTTTGGTCAAAATGGTCAATCCTTGACCCAATGACAAACCCATTGACCCATTATGTTAACTTTGGACCAAAAAGTTAATTTTGGTCAAAATAATCAATTTTTGACCTAATGACCAACCGATTGACCCAAGAGGTCAACTTTTCACCAAAAAATCAATTTAGGTCAAATAATCCATTTTTGACGGAATAACCAATTATTGACCCAGTAAGCCAATCTCTGACCAAAAAGTCAACTTTGGTTAAACTGATTGATGTTTGACTCAATAACGAACCCATTGACCCAATAGATTTACTTTTAACTATGGTCAAAATGGTCAATTTCTAACCCAATGACCAACTAATTGACCCAATAGGTCACCTTTTGACCAAAATGTCAACTTTGGTCAAAATGGTCAAACCGTGGCCCAATGACCAATCCATTGACACAATAAGTCAACTTTTGACCAAAAAGTCAATTTTGGTAAAGATTGTCAAATTTTATCCCAATAACAACCCATTGACCAAATAGATCAACTTCTCACCAAAAAGTCAACTTTGGTCAAAATGGCCAAATTTTGACCCATGACCAATCAATTGACCCAATAAGTCAACTTTTGACCAAAAAGTCAACTTTGGTCAAAATAGTCAATTCTTCAGCCAATGACCAAAACATTGACCCAATAAGTCAATCTCTGACCAAAAAGTTTACTTTCGTCAAAATGGTCAATCCTTGACCCAATGACAAACCCGTTGACTTAATAGGTCAACTTTTGACCAAAAAGTCAACATTTGTTAAAATGGTAAATCCTTGACACAAGGACAAACCCACAGACCCAATAGATCGAGTTTTGACCAAAAAGTCAATTTTAGTTAAAATAGTAAATTTTTTACTTAATGACCAATTATTGACCTAATATGTCAACTTTTGACCAAAAAGTCAACTTTGGTCAAAATGGTCAATCTTTGACCCAATGACCAACCCATCGACCCAATAGTCAACTTTCGACCAAAAAGTCAACTTTGGTTAAAATGGTCAATCCTTGACCCAATGACTAACCCATTGACCCAAAAGGATAACTTTTGACCAAATAGTCAATTTTTATCAAAATTGTCAATTTTGACCTAATAACCACCTCAATGACCGAAAAGTTTAACTTTTGACCAAAAAGCCAAATTTGGTCAAAAAGCTCAATTTATGATACAATGACGTAAATGTCAACTTTGGTGAAAATGGTCAATCCTTGATCCAATGACCAACCCATTGACCGAATTTGTCAACTTTTGACTAAAAAGTCAACTTTGGCCAAAATGGTTAATCGTTGACCCAATGAACAACACATTAACCGAATAGGTCAACATTTGACCAAAAAGGAAATTTTGGTCTCAATTGTCAATTTTTGATTTAATGACCACCTCATTGACCTAAATAGATTAACTTTTGACCAAAAAGACAACTTTGGTCAAAATGGTCAATCCTTGCCCAATGACCAACCCATTGACCCAATAGGTCAACTTTTGACCAAGAAAATCATCTTTGGTTAAAATGGTCAATTCCTAACCCAATAACCAACTCTTTAATTAATTAGGTCAACTTTTGACCAAAAAGTCAACTTTGGTCAAAATAGTCAATTTCTAAACCCATGACCACCCCGTTAACCCAATAGGTTAACTTTTGACCTAAAATTCAATTTTCGTCAAAATAGTCAATTTTTGATCTAATGACCAATTATTGACCCAATAAGTCAATCTCTAATAGAAAAGTCAAACTTGGTCAAAATGTTCAATCCTTGACCCAATGACAAACCCAATGATCCAATAGTTCAACTTTTGACCTAAAAGTAAATTTTGGTCAAAATAGTCAATTTTTGATTTAGTGACCACCCATTGACCCAATTGGTCAACTTTTGACCAAAAAGTCAATTTTCGTAAAAAATAGTCCATTTTTGACCTGATGACCAATTATTAGCCCAGTAAGCCAATCTCTGTCCAAAAAGTTAAGTTTGGTCAAAATGACCAATCCTTGACCCAATGACCAATCCATTGACCCAAAAGGTCAACTTTTGACCAAAAAGTCAACTTTGGTCAAAATGATCAATCCTTGACCCAATGACCAACCCATTGACCTAAACAGTCAACTTTTGACCAAAAAGTCAAATTGGTCAAAATAGTCAATTATTGAATTAAAGAACAATTATTGACCCAACAAGTCAAGCTCTGAGCAAAAAGTCAACTATGGTCAATATGGTCAATCCTTGACCCAATGACCAACCCATTGACCCAAAAGGTAAACTTTTGACTAAAAAGTTAACTTTGGTCAAAATGATCAATCCTTGACCCAATGACAAGCCCATTGACCAAATAGGTCAATTTTTGACCTAAAAGTCAATTTTGGTCAAAATAGTTAATTTTTGACCTAATGACCACCCATTGACCCAATAGGTCAACTTTTGACCAAAAAATAAACTTTGGTCAAAATGGTTAATTTTTGACCCAATGACCAACCCATTCGTCCATTATGTCAACTTTTGACTAAAAAGTCATATTTAGTTAAAATGGTCAATTCTTGACCTAATTACCAACTCATTGAACAAATATGTCAACTTTGGTCAAAATGGTTAATTTGTGACCCAATGACCAGCCCGTTGACCGGATGGGTTAAATTTTGAAATAAAATTCAATTTTGGACAAAATAAATAATTTTGGACCTAATGATCAATTATTAACCCAATAAGTCAATCTCTGACCTAAAAGTTAACTTTGTTCAAAATGGTCAATCCCTGAACCAATGACAAACCCATTGACCCAATAGGTCAACTTTTGACCAAATAGTCAATTTTTGTCAAAATACTCAATTTTTGACCTAATGACCACCCATTGACCCAATAGGTCAACTTTTGACCAAAAAGTCAAATTTAGTTCTAATGGTCAATTTTTGACCCAATGTCCAACCCATTGACCAAATAGATCAACTTTTGACCCAAGAGTCATCTTCGGTCAAAATGGTCTATTCTTGACTCAATTATCAACTCACTGACTAAATAGGTCAATTTTTTACTAAGAAGTCAACTAGGTCAAAATGGTCAATTTCTGACCCAAAGGACACCCCGTAGACCCAATGGTTCAACTTTTGAATAAAAAATTAATTTTGGTCAAAATAATCAATTTTTGACCTAATGACCAATTATGGACCTAGAAAGCCAATCTCTGACCAAAAAGTCAACTTTGGTCAAAATGGTCAATCCTTGACCCAATGACCAACCCATTGTCCCAATAGGTCAACTTTTGACCAAAAAGTCAACTTTGGTCAAAATTATCAATCCTTGACCCAATGACCAACCCATTGACCTAATAGGTCAACTTTTGACCAAAAAGTCAAATTTGGTCAAACTAGTCAATTTTTGAATTCATGACGAATTATTGATCCAATAAATCAGTCTCTGACCAAAAAGTCAACTTTAGTCAAAATGGTCAATCCTTGACCCAATGAAAAACCCATTGACCCAATTGGTCAACTTTTGACAAAAAATTCAATTTTGGTCAAAATAGTCAATTTTTGACCTAATGACCACCCATTGACCTAATAGGTCAACTATTGACCAAAAGTCAACTTTGGTCAAAATGGTCTATTTTTTACCTAATGACCAACCCATTGATCCAATATCTCAACTTCTGACTAAAAAGTCATCTTTGGTCAAAATGGTCAATTCTTGACCCAATTACCAACTCATTGACCAAAAGGGTCAACTTTTGACCACAAAGTCAACTTTGGTCAAAATGGTCAATTTCTGACCCAATGACCACCCCGTTCACCTAATGGGTTAACTATTAACCAAAACTTTAATTTTGGTCAAAATAGTCAATTTTTGAACTAATGACCAATTATTGACCCAATAAGTCATTCTCTGACCAAAAACTCAACTTTGGTCAAAATGGTCAATCCATGACCCAAGGACAAACCCATTGACCCAAAAGGTCAACTTTTGACCAAAAAGTCAATTTTGGTCAAAATAGTTAATTTTTAACCAAATGACCAATTATTGACCCAGTAAGCCAATCAGTGACCAAAAAATCAACTTTAATAAAAATAGTTAATCCTTGACCCAATGACCAACCCATTGACCCAATAGGAGAACTTTTGACCAAGAAGTTAATTTTTGTCGAAATTGTCAATCTTTTACGCAATAACCAACCCATTGACACAATATGTCAACTTTTGACCAAAAAGTCAACTTTGGTAAAAACGGTCAATCCTTGACCCAATTACCAATCGATTGACCCAAAAGGTTAACTTTTGACGTAAAATTTAATTTTGGCCAAAATAGTCAATTTTTAACCAAATGACCACCCCATAAACCCAATAAGTCAACTTTTGACTAAAAAGTCAAGTTTGGTAAAAATGGTCAATTTCAGACCAAATGACCAACCCATTATTAACCCAATAGGTCAAATTTTGACCAAAAAGTCAATTTTGGTCAAAATGGTCGATTTCTAACAGAATGACCTCCCCGTTGAACCAATATGTTAAATTTTGAACAAAAATTCAATTTCAGTCAAAATAGTCAATTTTTGACCTAATGACCAATTATTAACCCAATAAGTCAATGTCTGACCAAAAAGTCAACTTTGGACAAAATGGTCAATCCTCGACCCAATGACAAACCCATTGACCCAATAGGTCAGCATTTGACCAAAAAGTCAAATTTGGTCAAAATAGTTAATTTTTTACATAATGACCACCCATTAACTCAATATGACAACTTTTGACCCAAAAGTCAACTTCGGTAAAAATGGTCAATTTTTGAACCAACGACCAACCCATTAACTCAATAGATCAACTTTTGACCAAAAAGTTAACTTTGGTCAAAAAGATAAATCCTTGACCCAATGACCAACCCATTGGCCTAATAGGTAAACTTTTGACCAAAAAGTCAATTTTGGTCAAAATAGTTAATTTTTGATTTAATGGCCAGTTATTGACCCAATAAGTAAATCTCTGACCAAAAAGTAAACTTTGATCAAAATGGTTAATTCTTAACCCATGACAAACCCATTGACCCAATATGTCAACTTTTGACCAAAAGTTAATTTTGTTCAAAATAACCATTTTTTGACCTATTGATCACCCATCGACCCAATAGGTCAACTTCTGACAAAAAAGTCATCTTTGGTCAGAATGGTTAATTTTTGACCTAATGAGCAACCCATTGACCCAATAGGTCAACTTTCGACTATAAAGTTATCTTTGGTCAAAATGGTCAAATTCGACTCAATTACCGTCTCATCGACCAAATGGTTAACATTTGACCAAAAAGTCAAATTTGGTCAATATGGTATATTTCTGACCCAATGACCACCCCTTTGACCCAATGAGGCAACTTTTGACCAAAAATTTAATTTTGCCAAAATAGTCAATTTTTTACCTAATGACCAATTATTTACCCAATAAGTCAAACTTTGACCAAAAAGTCAACTTTGGTCAAAATGGTCAATCCTTGACCCAATGACAAACCCATTGACCCAATATGTTAACTTTGGACCAAAAAGTTAATTTTGGTCAAAATAATCAATTTTTGACCTAATGACCATCCGATTGACCCAAGAGGTCAACTTTTCACCAAAAAATCAATTTAGGTCAAAATAGTCCATTTTTGACCTAATAACCAATTATTGACCCAGTAAGCCAATCTCTGACCAAAAAGTCAACTTTGGTTAAACTGATTAATGTTTTACTCAATGACAAACCCATTGACCCAATAGATTTACTTTTGAACTTTGGTCAAAATGGTCAATTTCTAACCCAATGACCAACTAATTGATCCAATAGGTCACCTTTTGACCAAAATGTCAACTTTGGTCAAAATGGTCAAACCGTGGCCCAATGACCAATCCATTGACACAATAAGTCAACTTTTGACCAAAAAGTCAATTTTGGTCAAAATTGTCAAATTTTATCCTAATGACCACCCATTGACCAAATAGGTCAACTTCTCAGCAAAAAGTCAACTTTGGTCAAAATGGCCAAATTTTGACCATGAGCAAACAATTGACCCAATAAGTCAACTTTTGACCAAAAAGTCAACTTTGGTCAAAATAGTCAATTCTTCAGCCAATGAACAACACATTGACCCAATAAGTCAACTTTTGAACAAATAGTCAATTTGGGACAAAATAGTCAATTTTTGACCTGATGACTAATTATTGACCAAATAAGTCAATATCTGACCAAAAAGTTAACTTTCGTCAAAATGGTCAATCCTTGACCCAATGACAAACCCAATGACTTAATTGGTCAACTTTTGACCAAAAAGTCAACTTTGGTTAAAATGGTAAATCCTTGACACAAGGACCAACCCATAGACCCAATAGATCGAGTTTTGACCAAAAAGTCAATTTTAGTTAAAATAGTAAATTTTTTACTTAATGACTAATTATTGACCCAATATGTCAACTTTTGACCAAAAAGTCAACTTTGGTCAAAATGGTCAATCCTTGACCGAATGACCAACCCATTGACCCAATAGGTCAACTTTTGACCAAAAAGTCAACTTTGGTTAAAATGGTCAATCCTTGACCCAATGACCAACCCATTGACCCAAAAGGATAACTTTTGACCAAATAGTCAATTTTTATCAAAATTGTCAATTTTGACCTAATAACCACCTCATTAACCGAAAAGTTTAACTTTTGACCAAAAAGCCAAATTTGGTCAAAAAACTCAATTTATGACACAATGACGTAAATGTCAACTTTGGTGAAAATGGTCAATCCTTGATCCAATGACCAACCCATTGACCGAATTTGTCAACTTTTGACTAAAAAGTCAACTTTGGCCAAAATGGTTAATCGTTGACCCAATGAACAACACATTAACCGAATAGGTCAACATTTGACCAAAAAGGAAATTTTGGTCTAAATTGTCAATTTTTGATTTAATGACCACCTTATTGACCTAAATAGATTAACTTTTGACCAAAAGGACAACTTTGGTCAAAATGGTCAATCCTTGCCCAATGACCAACCCATTGACCCAATAGGTCAACTTTTGACCAAGAAAATCATCTTTGGTTAAAATGGTCAATTCCTGACCCAATAACCAACTCTTTAATTAATTAGGTCAACATTTGACTAAAAAGTCAACTTTGGTCAAAATGGTCAATTTCTAAACCCATGACCACCCCGATAACCCAATAGGTTAACTTTTGACCTAAAATTCAATTTTGGTCAAAATAGTCAATTTTTGATCTAATGACCAATTATTGACCCAATAAATCAATCTCTGACAGAAAAGTCAACCTTAGTCAAAATGTTCAATCCTTGACCCAATGATCCAATAGTTCAACTTTTGACCCAAAAGTAAATTTTGGTCAAAATAGTCAATTTTTGATTTAGTGACCACCCATTGACCCAATTGGTCAACTTTTGACCAAAAAATCAATTCTGGTAAAAAATAGACAATTTTTGATCTGATGACCAATTATTGACCCAGTAAGCCAATCTCTGTCCAAAAAGTTAAGTTTGGTCAAAATGACCAATCCTTGACCCAATGACCAATCCATTGACCCAAAAGGTCAACTTTTGACCAAAAAGTCAACTTTGGTCAAAATGATCAATCCATGACCTAATGACCAACCCATTGACCTAAACAGTCAATTTTTGACCAAAAAGTCAAAATGTTCAAAATAGTCAATTATTGAATTAAAAAACAATTATCGACCCAACAAGTCAAGCTCTGACCAAAAAGTCAACTATGGTCAATATGGTCAATCCTTGACCCAATGACCAACCCATTGACCCAAAAGGTAAACTTTCGACTAAAAAGTTAACTTTGGTCAAAATGATCAATCCTCGACCCAATGACAAGCCCATCGACCAAATAGACAATTTTGACCTAAAAGTCAATTTTGGTCAAAATAGTTAATTTTTGACCTAATGACCACCCATCGACCCAACAGTCAACTTTTGACCAAAAAATAAACTTTGGTCAAAATGGTTAATTTTTGACCCAATGACCAACCCATTCGTCCATTATGTCAACTTTTGACTAAAAAGTCATATTTAGTTAAAATGGTCAATTCTTGACCTAATTACCAACTCATTGAACAAATATGTCAACTTTGGTCAAAATGGTTAATTTGTGACCCAATGACCGACTTCGTTGACCCGATGGGTTAAATTTTGAAATAAAATTCAATTTTGGTCAAAATAAATAATTTTGGACCTAATGATCAATTATTAACCCAATAAGTCAATCTCTGACCTAAAAGTTAACATTGTTTAAAATGGTCAATCCCTGAACCAATGACAAACCCATTGACCCAATAGGTCAACTTTTGACCAAATAGTCAATTTTTGTCAAAATACTCAATTTTTGTCCTAATGACCACCCATTGACCCAATAGGTCAACTTTTGACTAAAAAGTCAAATTTAGTTCTAATGGTCAATTTTTGACCCAAAGTCCAACCCATTGACCAATTAGATCAACTTTTGACCCAAGAGTCATCTTCGGTCAAAATGGTCTATTCTTGACTCAATTATCAACTCACTGACTAAATAGGTCAATTTTTTACTAAGAAGTCAACTAGGTCAAAATGGTCAATTTCTGACCCAAAGGACACCCCGTAGACCCAATGGTTCAACTTTTGAATAAAAAATCAATGTTGGTCAAAATAATCAATTTTTGACCTAATGACCAATTATTGACCTAGTAAGCCAATCTCTGACCAAAAAGTCAACTTTGGTCAAAATGGTCAATCCTTGACCCAATGACCAACCCATTGTCCCAATAGGTCAACTTTTGACCAAAAAGTCAACTTTGCTCAAAATTATCAATCCTTGACCCAATGAGTAACCCATTGGCCTAATAGGTCAACTTTTGACCAAAAAGTCAAATTTGGTCAAACTAGTCAATTTTCGAATTCATGACGAATTATTGATCCAATAAGTCAGTCTCTGACCAAAAAGTCAACTTTAGTCAAAATGGTCAATCCTTGACCCAATGAAAAACCCATTGACCCAGATGGTCAACTTTTGACAAAAAATTCAATTTTGGTCAAAATAGTCAATTTTTGACCTAATGACCACCCATTGACCTAATAGGTCAATTATTGACCAAAAGTCAATTTTGGTCAAAATGGTCAATTTTTTACCCAATGACCAACCCATTGACCCAATATCTCAACTTCTGACTAAAAAGTCATCTTTGGTCAAAATGGTCAATTATTGACCCAATTACCAACTCATTGACCAAAAGGGTCAACTTTTGACAACAAAGTCAACTTTGGTCAAAATGGTCAATTTCTGACCCAATGACCACCCCGTTCACCTAATGGGTTAACTATTAACCAAAACTTTAATTTTGGTCAAAATAGTCAATTTTTGAACTAATGACCAATTATTGACCCAATAAGTCATTCTCTGACAAAAAACTCAACTTTGGTCAAAATGGTCAATCCATGATCCAAGGACAAACCCATTGACCCAATTGGTCAACATTTGACCAAAAAGTCAATTTTGGTCAAAATAGTCAATTTTTAACATAATGATCAATTATTGACCCAGTAAGCCAATCACTGACAAAAAAATCAACTTTAATAAAAATAGTTAATCCTTGACCCAATGACCAACCCATTGACCCAATAGGAGAACTTTTGACCAAGAAGTTAATTTTTGTCGAAATTGTCAATCTTTTACGCAATAACCAACCCATTGACACAATAGGTCAACTTTTGACCAAAAAGTCAACTTTGGTGAAAACGGTCAATCCTTGACCCAATTACCAACCGATTGACCCAATAGGTTAACTTTTGACATAAAATTTAATTTTGGCCAAAATAGTCAATTTTTTACCAAATGACCACCCCATAAACCCAATAAGTCAACTTTTGACTAAAAAGTCAAGTTTGGTTAAAATGGTCAATTTCAGACCAAATGACCAAGCCATTAACCCAATAGGTCAAATTTTGACCAAAAAGTCAATTTTAGTCAAAATGGTCGATTTCTAACAGAATGACCTCCCCGTTGAACTAATATGTTAAATTTTTAACAAAAATTCAATTTCAGTCAAAATAGTCAATTTTTGACCTAATGACCAATTATTAACCCAATAAGTCAATATCTGATCAAAAAGTCAACTTTGGACAAAAATGGTCAATCCTCGACCCAATGACAAACCCATCGACCCAATAGGTCAAGCATTTCGACCAAAAAGTCAAATTTGGTCAAAATAGTTAATTTTTGACATAATGACCACCCATTAACCCAATATAACAACTTTTGACCCAAAAGTCAACTTCGGTAAAAATGGTCAATTTTTGAACCAACGACCAACCCATTGACTCAATAGATCAACTTTTGACAAAAAAAATCATCTTCGTTCAAAATGGTCAATTCTTGATCCAATTACCAACTCATTGAACAAATAGGTCAATTTTTGACCAAAAAGTCAACTTTGGTCAAGATGGTCAATTTCTGACCCAATGACCACCCCGTTAACCGAATGGGTCAACTTTTGAGCAAAAATTTAATTTTGGTCGAAATAATTAATTTTTTACCTAATGACTAATTATTGACCCAATAAGTCAATCTCTGACCAAAAAGTCAACATTGGTCAAAATGGTCAATCCTTGACCCAATGACCAACCCATTTACCCTATAGGTTAACTTTTGACCTAAAAGTGAACATTGCTCAAAATGGTCAATCCTTGACCCAATGACCAACTCATTGACTCTGTAAGTCTACATTTGACCAACAAGTTAATTTTGGTCAAAATAGTCAATTTTGGACATAATGACCAATTATTGACCTAGTAAGCCAATCTCTGACCAAAAAGTCAACTTTGGTCTAAATGATTAATCCTTGACCAATGACAAACCCATTGACCCAATAGGTCAACTTTTGACCAAGACGTCAATTTTGTTCAAAATAGTCAGTTTTTTACCTAATGACCACCCCATTGACCCAATAAGTCAACTTTTGACCAAAAAGTCAACTTTGGTTAAAATGGTCAATTTTTGACCTAATGACCAAGCCATTGACCGAATAGGTCAACTTTTGACCAAAAAGTCAACTTTGGTCAAAATGGTCAATCCTTGATCCACTAACCCAATGACCCAATAGGTCAACTTTTGACCAAAAAGTCAATTTTGGTCAAAATAGATAATTTTTGACCTAATGACCAATTATTGACCCAGTAAGCCAATCTCTGACCAAAAATTCAACTTTGGTCAAAATGGTTTATCATTGACCTAATGACAAACCCATTGAACCAATAGGTCAACTTTTGACCAAAAAGACAACTTTGGTCAAAATGGTCAATTTCTGACCCAATGACCGACCCATTGACTCAATAGGTCAACTTATGACCCAAAAGTCAACATTGGTCAAAATGGTCAATCCTTGACCTAATGACAAATCCATTGACCCAATAGGTCAACTTTTAAATAAAAAGTAATTTTTGATCAAAATAGTAGATTTTTTGTAATGACCACCCATTGACCCAATAGGTCAACTTTCGACCAAAAAGTTAACTTTCGTCAAAATGGTCAATTTTCGACCTAATCAGATCAACTTCGACCCAAAAATCATCTTCGATCAAAATGGTCAATTCTTGACCCAACTACCAACTCATTGACCAACAATGTCAACTTTCGAGCAAAAAGTCAACTTTGTCAAAATGGTCAATCCTTGACCTATGACCAACCCATTGACCCAATAGGTCAACTTTTGATCAAAAAGTCAATTTTGGTCAAAATAGTCAATTTTTGATGTAATAAACAATTATTGACCCAATAAGCCAATCTCTGCCTAAAAAGTCAACTTTGGCCAAAATGGTTGATCTTTGACCCAATGACAAACCCATTGAACCAACAGGTCATTTTTTGACCAAAAAGTCAACTTTGCTCCACATTGTCAATTTTTGACCCAACGACCAACCCATTGACCTAATAAGTCAAATTTTGTCCCAAAAGTCAACTTTGGTCAAAATGGTCAAAGCTTTACCCAATGACAACGCTTTGACCCAATAAGTCAACTTTTGAACAAAAAGTCAATTTGGGTTAAAATAATGAATTTTTGACCTAATGACCAATTATTGACCCATTAAGTCAATCTCTGAACAAAAAGTCAAATTTGGTCATAATTATCAATCGTTGACCCAATGACTAACAAATTGACCCAATATGTCAACTTTTGACCAAAAAGTCAACTTTAGTAAAAATTGTCAATCCTTGACCCAATGACCAACCCACTGACCGAATAGACGAACTTTTGGCCAAAAAGTCAGTTTAGGTCAAAATAGTAAATTTTTGACATAATGACCATTTATTGACCCAATAGGTTTACTTTTAACCAAAAAGTCAACTTTGGTCAAAATGGTCAATCATTGACCCAATGAGCAACCCATTTACCCAATATGTCAACTTTTGACAAAAAAGTCAACTTTGGTCAAAATGGTCAATCCTTGACCCAATGACTAACACACTGACCAAAACGGACAACTTTTGACTAAAATGTCAATTTTGGTCAAAATTGTCAATTTTTGACCTAATGACCACCTCATTGACCTAATAGGTCAACTTTTGACCAAAAAGTTAAATTTGGTCAAAATGGTCAATTTCTGACACAATGACCTAAATGTCAACTTTGGTGGAAATGGACAATCCTTGATCCAATCACCAACCCATTGACCTAATTTGTCAACTTTTGACTAAAAAGTCAACTTTAGCCAAAATGGTTAATCCTTGACCCAATGACCAACACATTGACCCAATAGGTCAACTTTTGATGAAAAAGTTAATTTTACTTAAAATTATCATTTTTTGACGTAATGACCACCTCATTGACCTAATTAGATCAACTTTTGACCAAAAAGTCAATTTTGGTTAAAAGTTGACCTATTTAGGTCAATGAGGCGGTCATTTTTTGACGTAATGACCAACTCATTGACCCAAAAGGATAACTTTTGACCAAAAAGTCAATTTTGGTTAAAATTGTCAATTTTTGACCTAATGACCACCTCATTGACCCAAATGGTCAACTTTTGGCCTGAAAGTCAAATTTGTTCAAAATCGTCAATTTCTGACACAATGACCTAAATGTCAACTTTGGTGAAAATGGTCAATCCTTAATCAAATGACCAACCCATTGACCTAATTTGTCAACTTTTGACTAAAAAGTCAACTTTGGCCAAAGTGGTTAATCCTTGACCCAATGACCAACAATTGACCCAATAGGTCAACTTTTAACCAAAAAAGTCAATTTTGTTCGAAATTGTCAATTTTTGATTGAATGACCGCCTCATTGACCTAAATAGGTCAACTTTTGACCAAAAAGACAACGTTGGTCAAAATGGACAATCCATGACCCAATGACCAACCCATCGACTCCAAAAGGTCAACATTTAACCAAAAGTCAATTTTGGTCGAAAATAGTCATATTTTGACCTAATGACCAATTATGACCAAGCCGATCTCCGACCAAAAGTCAACTTTGGTCAAAATGGTTAATCCTTGACCCAATGACCAACCCGTCGACTCAATAGGTCAACTTTCGACCAAAAAGTCAACTTTGATCAAAATGATCAATCCTTGATCTAATGACCAACACATCAGCTCTAATAGTCAACAATCGACCAAAAAGTTAGTTTTGCTCTAAAACAGACAATTTTTGAATTAATGACCAATTATTGACCCAATAAGTCAATCTCTGACAAAAAAGTCAACTTTGGTCAAAATGGTCAATCTTTGACCCAATGACAAACCCATTGACCCAATAGGTGCACTTTTGAACAAAAAGTCAATTTTGGTCAAAATTGTCAATTTATGACTTAATGACCACCCATTGACCCAATATGTCAACTTTTGACCAAAAAGTCAACTTTGGTTAAAATGGTCAATATTTGACCCAATGACCAACCCATTGACCAAATAGTTCAATTTTTGACTAAAATGTCATCTTTGCTCAAAATGGTCAATTCTTGACCCAACTACTAACTCATAGACCAAATAAGTCAACTTTTGACCAAAAAGTCAACTTTAGTTAAAATAGTCATTTTCTAAGCCAATGACCTCCCCGTTAACCCAATGGGTTACTTTTGACAAAAAATTCAATTTTGGTCAAAATATTCAATTTTTGACCTAATGACAAATTACTGACCCAATAAGTTAATTTCTAACAAAAACGTCAACTTTGGTCAAAATGGTCAATTTTTGACCCAATGATCAAACCATTGACCCAATAGGTCAACTTTTGACTAAAAAGTCATCTTTGGTCAAAATGGTCAATTCTTGACCCAATTACCAACTCATTGACCAAACAAGTCAACTTTTGAGCAAAAAGTCAACTTGGGTTAAAAAGTCAATTTCTAACACGATGACCTCCCCGCTGACCCAATGAGTTAACTTTTGACCAAAAATTCAATTTTGGTCAAAATAGTCAATTTTTGACCTAATGACCAATTTCTGACCCAATAAGTCAATCTCTAACCAAAAAGTTAACTTTGGTCAAAATGGTCAATCCTGTACCCAATGACAAACTCATTGACCCAACAGTTCAACTTTTGACCAAAATGTCAAATTTGGTCAACATAGTTAATTTTTTGACCTAATGACCACTCATTAACCCAATAGATCAACTTTTAAACAAAAAGTCAACTTTGAAAAAAATGGTTAATTTTTGACCCAATGACCAACCCATTGACCCAACATATCAAATTTTGACAAAAAAGACATCTTCGGTCAAAATTTTCATTTCCTGACCCAATTACCAACTCATTGACCAAATAGTTTAACTTTTACCTAAAAAGTCAACTTTGGTCGAAAAGTGTAAATTTCGACCCAAAGACCACCCTCGTTGACCCAATGAGATCGACTTTCGACCAAAAATTTAATTTTGGTCAAAATAACCAAATTCGACACAATGAACAATTATTGACCTAATAAATCAATCTCTGACCAAAAGGTCAACTTTGGTCAAAATTGTCAATCGTTGACCAAATGACCAATCCATTGACCCAATAGGTCCACTTTTGACCAAAAAGTCAACTTTGATCAAAATGAACAATCCTTGACCCAATCACCAACCCATTGACCCAATAGGCCAAATTTTGACCAAAAAATCAATCTTGGTTAAAATAGTCATTTTTTGAATTAATGATCAATTATTGACTGAATAAGTCAATCTCTGACCACAAAGTCGACCTTGGTCAAAATGGCCGATCCTGGATCCGATTACCCACTCATTGACCAAATAGGTCAACTTTTGACCAAAAAGTCTACTTTAGTCAAAATGGTCAATTTCTGACCCAACGACCACCACGTTGACCCAATGAGTTAACTTTTGAACAAAAATTCAATTTTGATCAAAATAGGTCAACTTTTGACAAAAAAGTCATCTTTGGTCAAAATGGTCAATTTCTGACCCAAAGACCCTCCCGTTCACCCAATGGGTTAACTTTTGACCAAAAATTCAATTTTCGTCAAAATCATCAATTTTGACCGAATGACCAATTATTGATGCAATATGTTAATCACCGACCAAAAAGTCAACTTTGGTCAAAATGGTCAATCCTTGACCCAATGACAAACACATTGACCCAATAGGTCAAATTTTGACAAAAAAGTTAATTTTTGTCAAATAGTCAATTTATAACGTAATGACTAAACATTGACCAAATAGATCAACTTTTGACCAAAAAGTTAATTTTGGCCAAAATAATCAATTTTTGACCTAATGACCAAGTAAGCCAATCTTTGACTAAAAAGTCAATTTTGGTAAAATTGGTCAATCCTGGACCCAATGACCAACCAATTAACTCAATAGGTCAACTTTTGACCAAAAAAGTCACCTTTGGTCAAAATGGTCGATTCTTGACCCAAATACCACCTCATTGACCAAATAGGTCAACTTTTGACAAAAAAGTCAACTTTGGTCGAAATGGTCAATTTTGGAATTAATGACCAATTCTTAACCTAATAAGTCAATCTCTAACTAAAAAGTCAAATTTGGTCAAAATGATCAATCCTTGAACTAATGACCAACCCATCGGCCTAATAGGTGGACTTTTGACCAAAAAGTCAATTTTGGTCAAAATAGTCAATTTTTGAATTAATGACCAATTAATGACCGAATAAGTCAATCTCTGACCACAAAGTCATCTTTGGTTAAAATGGTCAATTTTAGACCAAATGACAAACCATTGACCCAATAGGTCAACTTTTAACCAAATTATCAATTTTGGTCAAAATAATCAATTTTTGACTTAATGACCATCCATTGACCCAATATGTCAACTTTTGACCAAAAAGTCAATTTTGGTCAAAATGGTCAATTTTTTATCCAATGACCAACACATTGACCCAATAGGTCAACTTTTGACCAAAAATTCATCTTTGGTCAAAATGGTCAATTCTTGACCAATTTACCAACTCTTTGACCAAATGGGTCAACTTTTGTCCAAAAAGTTAACTTTGGTCAAAATGGTCAATTTCTAACCTAATGACCACCCCATTGACTCAATGGGTTAACTTTGGACCAAAAATTTAACTTTGGTCAAAATGGTCAAATTTTGACCTAATGAACAATTTTTGACTCAATAAGTTAATCTCTGACCAAAAAGTCAACTTTGGTCAAAATGGTCAATCCTTGATCAAATGGCAAACCCATTGACCCAATTGATCAACTTTTGATCAAAAAGTGAATTTTGATCAAAAGGGTCAATTTTTTATGTAATGACCACCCATTGATCCAATAGGCTAACTTTTGACCAAAATGTCAACTTTGGTGAAAATGGTCAAATTTTGACCCAATAACCAACCCATTGACCCAATAGATCAACTTTTAACCAAAAAGTCATGTTCGGTCAAAATGGTGAATTCTTGACACAATTACTAACTCATTGACCAAATAGGTCAACTTTTGACCAAATAGGTCAACTTTTGACCAAAAAGTCAACTTTTCTCAAAATGGTCAATTTCTGACCCAATCACCACCTAGTTAACCCATTAGGTTAACTTTTGACAAAAAATTTAATTTTTGTCAAAATAATTAATTTTTGACCTAATGACCAATTACTGACCCAATAAGTCAATCTCTGACCAAAAAGTCAACTTCGGTCACAATGGTCAATCCTTGACCCAATGACCAACCCATTGGCCCAATAGGTCAACTTTTGACCAAAAAGTCAACTTCGTTCAAAATGGTCAATCCTTGACCCAATGATCAATCCATTGACCCAAAAGGTCAACTTTTGACCAGAACGTCAAATTTGGTCAAAATCGACAATTTTTGACCTGATCACCAATTATTTACCCAGTAAGCCAATCTCTGACCAAAATATCAACTTTGATCAAAATGGTCAATCCGTGGCCCAACGACCAACCCATTAACCCAATATGTCAACTTTTGAACCAAAAGTCAACTTTGGTCAAAATGTTCAATACTTGACCCAATGACCAACCTAGTGGCCTAATAAATAAACTTTTGACCAAAAAGTCAATTTTGGTCAAAGTAGTTAATTTTAGAATTAATGACCAATTATTGACCCATTAAGTCAATCTCAAATTAAAAAGTCAACTTTGGTCAAAATGGTCAATACTTGACCCAATGACAAATTCATTGACCTAATAGGTCAACTTTTGACCTAAAAGTTAATTTGGGTCAAAATAGTCTGTGTTTGACCAAATGACCACCCATTGACCCAATAGGTCAAGTTTTGACTAGAAAGTCAACTTTGGTTAAAATGGTCAATTTGGGACGAATTGACCGACCCATTGACCCAATAGGTCAAAGTTTGACCAAAAAAGTCATATTTGGTCAAAATGGTCAATTCCTGATCCAATTAACACTTTGATCAAATAGGTCAAAATGTGATGACTCCGTTCACCCAATGGGTTAATTTTTGACCAAAAATTGACTATTTCAACAAAAAATTCTATTTTGGTCCAAATATTCGATTTTTGACCTAATGACCAATTAATGACCTAGTAAGTCAATCTCTGACCAAAAAGCCAACTTTGGTCAAAATGGTTAATCCTTGACCCAATGACAAACCTATTGACCCACTAGGTCAACTTTTGACCAAAAAGTCAATTTTGGTCAAAATAGTCAATTTTTGACCAAATGACCACCCATTGACCAAATAAGTTAGCTTTGGTAAAAATGTTCAATTTTTGACCCAATGACCAACCCATTGATCAAATAGATCAACTTTTGACCAAAAAGTCATCTTTGGTCAAAGTGGTCAATCCTTAACCCAATTACTAACACATTCACCAAAAATGTTAACTTTTGACCAAAAAGTAAATTTTGGTCAAAATGGTCAATTTTGGTCAAAATGGTCAATTTTAGACCCAATGACCACCCCTTTGACCCAATGGGTCAACCTTTGACAAAAAATTAATTTTGATCAAAATGGTCAATCCTTAACACAATGACCAACCCATTAACATAATAGGTCAAATTTTGACCAAAAAGTCAACTTTGGTCAAAATGGTCAATCCTTGACCCAATGACCAACACATTAACCCAAAAGGTGAACTTTTGACCAAAAAGTCAATTTTGGTTAGAATAGTCAATTTTTTACCTAATGACCAATTATTGACCCAATAAGCTAATCTCGGATCAAAAAGTCAACTTTGCTCAAAATGGTCAATCCTTGACCTAATGACCAACCAATTGACCCTATAGGTCAAATTTTGACCAAAAAGTTAACTTTGGTGAAAATGATAAATCCTTACCCAATGACCAACCCATTGGCCTAATAGGCCAACTTTTGACCAAAAAGTCAATTTTGGTAAAAATAGTTAATTTTTGAAATAATGGTTAATTATTGACCCAATAAGTAAATATCTGACCAAAAAGTAAACTTTGGTCAAAATGGACGATCCTTAACCTAATGACAAACTCATTGACCCAAAATTGTCAACTTTTGACCAAAAGTCAATTTTGGTCAAAATAGCCAATTTTTGACCTAATGACCACCCATTGACCCAATAGGTCAACTTTTGACTAAAAAGTCATCTTTGGTCAAAATGGTCAATTTTTGACCTAAAGACAAACCCATTAACCCAATAGGTCAACTTTTGACTATAAAGTTATCTTTGGTCAAAATGGTCAATTCTTGACCCAATTACCATCTCATTGACCAAATAGGTCAACTTTGACCAAAATTGACTTTTCGGTCAAAGTTTGACTTATTGGGTAAATAATTGGTCAATCCATGACCCAATGTCAAACCCATTGACCCAATATGTTAACTTTGGACCAAAATGTCAATTTTGGTCAAAATAGTCAATTTTTGACTTAATGACCACCCATTGCCCCAATAGGTCAACTTTTGACCAAAAAGTTAACATTAGTCAAAATGGTCAATTTTTGACCTAATGACCAACCCATTGACTCAATAGATGAACATTTGACCCGAAATTCATCTTCAGTCAAAATGGTCAATTCTTGACCCAATTACCAATTGATTGACCAAATAGGTCAACTTTTGACTAGCAAGTCAACTTTGGTCAAAATGGTCAATTTCTAACCCAATGACCACCCGGCTGACCCAATTGGTCAACTTTTGACCGAAAATATAATCTTGGTCAAAATAATCAATTTCTGGCCTAATGTCCAATTATTGTCCAAAGAAGTCAACCACTGACTAGAAAGTCAATTTTGGTCAAAATGGTCAATCCTTGACCCAATGACCAACCCATTGACTAATAGGTCAACTTTTGACCAAAAAGTCAACTTTGGTCAAAATGGTCAACTCTTGACCTAATGACCAACCCACTGACCCAAGAGGTCAACTTTTGACCAAAAAGTCAATTTTGGTCAAAATAGTCCATTTTTGACCTAATAACTAATTATTGACCTAGTAAGCCAATCTCTGACCAAAAAGTCAAGTTGGGTTAAAATGATTGATCTTTGACTCAATGACAAACCCATTGACCCAATAGATTTACTTTTGAACTTTGGTCAAAATGGTCAATTTCTAACCCAATGACCAACTCATTGACCTAATAGGTCAAGTTTTGACCAAAAAGTCAACTTAGGTCAAAATAGTCAAACCGTGATCCAATGACCAATCCATTGACACAATAAGTCAACTTTTGACCAAAAAGTCAATTTTGGTCAAAATTGTCAAATTTTGTCCTAATGACCACCCGTTGACCAAATATGTCAACTTTTCACCAGAAAAGTCAACTTTGGTCAAAATGGTCAAATTTTGACCCAATGACCAACCAATTGACCCAATAAGTCAAATTTTGACCAAAAACTCAACTTTAATTAAAATAATCAATTCTTCAGCCAATGACCAACACAGTGACCCAATAAGTCAACTTTTGAAAAAAAAAGTCAATTTGAGACAAAATAGTCAATTTTTGAGCTAATGAACAATTATTGACCCAATAAGTTAATCTCTGAGCAAAAGTTAACTTTGGTCATAATGGTCAATCCTTGACCCAATGACAAACCTATTGACTCGATAGATCAACTTTTGACCAAAAAGTCAACTTTGGTCAAAATGGTAAATCCTTGACACAGTGACAAACCCATGCGACCCAGTAGATCGAGTTTTGACCAAAAATTTAATTTTAGTTAAAATTGTAAATTTTTTACTTGACCAATTATTGACCCAATATGTCAACTTTTGACCGAAAAGTCAACTTTGGTCAATATGGTCAATCCTTGATCGAATGACCAACACATTGACCCAATAGGTCAACTTTTGACCAAAAGGTCAACTTTGGTTAAAATGGTCAATCCATGATCCAATGACCAATCCATTGACACAATCAGTCAACTTTTGACCAAAAAGTCAATTTTGGTCAAATTTGTCAAATTTTGTCCTAATGACCACCCACTGACCAAATAGGTTAGCTTTTCACAAAAAAGTCAACTTTGGTCAAAATGGTCAAATTTTGACCCAATGACCAACCAATTGACCTAATAAGTCAACTTTTGACCAAAAAGTCAACTTTGGTGAAAATAGTCAATTCTTCAGCCAATGACCAACCCACTAACCGAATAGATGAACTTTTGGCCAAAAAGTCAATTTAGGTCAAAATAGTAAATTTTTGACATAATGACCATTTATTGACCCAATAGGTTTACTTTTAACCAAAAAGTCAACTTTGGTCAAAATGGTAAATCATTGACCCAATGACCAACCCATTGACCCAATATGTCAACTTATGACCAAAAAGTCAACTTTGGTCAAAATGGTCAATCCTTGACCCAATGACTAGCACACTGACCAAAAAGGACAACTTATGGCCAAAAAGTAAATTTTGGTCAAAATTGCCAATTTTTGACCTAATGATCACCTCATTGACCCAAGAGGTCAACTTTTGACCAAAAAGTCAAATTTGGTCAAAATGGTCAATTTCTGACACAATGACCTAAATGTCAACTTTGGTGGAAATGGACAATGCTTGATACAATCACCAACCCATTGACCCAATTTATCAACATTTGACTAAAAAGTCAACTTTAACCAAAATGGTTAATCCTTGACCCAATGACCAACACATTGACCCAATAGGTCAACTTTTGATGAAAAAGTTAATTTTACTTAAGATTGTCATTTTTTGACGTAATGAACGCCTCATTGACATAAATAGATCAACTTTTGACCAAAAAGACAACTTTGGTCAAAATGATCAATCAACCAAATGACCAACACATTGATCCAATAGGTCAACTATTGACCAAAAAGTCAATTTTGGTGAAAAAAGTCAATTTTTAACCTAATGCCAATCTTTGACCAAAAAGTTAACATTGGTCAAAATGGTCAATCCTTGACCCAATAGGTCAACTTTTGACCAAAAAGTTTACTTTGGTCGAAATGATCAATCATCGACCGAATGACCAACCCATCGGCCTAATAGGTCAACTTCTGACAAAAAAAAAAATTTTGGTCAAAATAGTCAATTTTTGAATTAATGACAAATTATTGATCCAATAAGTCAGTCTCTGACCAAAAAGTCAAATTTGGTCAAATGGTCAATTCTTAACCCAATGACAAACCCATTGACCCATTTAGTCAACTTTTAACCAAAAAATTAATTTTGGTCAAAATAGTAAATTTTTGACCTAATGACCAATTATTGATCCAGTACGTCAATCTCTGACCAAAAAGTCAACTTTTGAACAAAAAGTCAACTTTGTTCAAAATGGTTAATCCTTGACCCAATGACCAACTCATTGACCCAAAAGGACAAATTTTGACCAAAAAGTCAATTTTGGTTAAAATTGTCAATTTTTGGCCTAATGACCACCTCATTGACCCAAATGGTCAACTTTTGGTCTGTATGTCAAATTTGTTCAAAATCGTTAATTTCTGACACAATGACCAAAATGTCAACTTTGGTGAAAATGGTCAATCCTTAATCAAATGACCAACCCATTGACTTAATTTGTCAACTTTTGACTAAAAAGTCAACTTTGGCCAAAGTGGTTAATCCTTGACCCAATGGCCAACAATTGACCCAATATGTCAACTTTTAACCAAAAAAGTCAATTTTGTTCGAAATTATCAATTTTTGATCGAATGACCGCCTCATTGACCTAAATAAGTCAACTTTTGACCAAAAAGACAACATTAGTCAGAATGGCCAATCCTTGACCCAATGACCAACCCATTGACCCAAAAGGTCATTTTTTAACCAAAAAGTCAATTTTGGTCAAAATAGTCAATTTTTGACCTAATGACCAATTTATGACCAAGCCAATCTCTGACCAAAAGTCAACTTTGGTCAAAATGGTTAATCCTTGACCCAATGACCAACCCATTGACCTAATAGGTCAACTTTTGACCAAAAAGTCAACTTTGGTCAAAATGATCAATCCTTGACCTAATGACCAACACATTGGCCTAATAGGTCAACAATTGACCCAAAAAATTAGTTTTGCTCAAAACAGACAATTTTTGAATTAATGACCAATTATTGACCCAATAAGTCAATCTCTGACCAAAAAGTTAACTTTGGTCAAAATGGTCAATCCTTGACCCAACGACAAACCCATTGACCCAATAGGTCCACTTTTGAACAAAAAGTCAATTTTAGTCAAAATTGTCAATTTATGACTTAATGACCACCCATTGACCCAATATGTCAACAGTTGACCAAAAAGTCAACTTTAGTTAAAATGGTCAATATTTGACCCAATGACCAACCCATTGACCGAATAGGTCAATTTTTGACTAAAAATTCATCTTTGCTCAAAATGGTCAATTCTTGACCCAATTACCAACTCATAGACCAAATAAGTCAACTTTTGACCAAAAAATCAACTTTGGTTAAAATAGTCAATTTCTAAGCCAATGACCTCCCCGTTAACCCAATGGGTTAACTTTTGATAAAAAATTCAATTTTGGTCAAAATAGTCAATTTTTGACCTAATGACCAATTACTGACCCAATAAGTCAATTTCTAACAAAAAAGTGAACTTTGGTCAAAATGGTCAATCCTTAACGCAATGAGAAACTCACTGACTGAATTGTTTAACTTTTGACCAAAATGTCAAATTTGGTCAAAATTGTTAATTTTTTATCCCAATGACCTCCCATTAACCCAATAGGTCAACTTTTGACCAAAAAGTCAACTTTGGTCAAAATGGTCAATTTTTTACCTATTGACCAACCCATTGACCCAATAGATCAAATTTTGACCAAAAAGTCATCTTCGGTCGAAATTGTCATTTCTTCAACCGATTACCAACTCATTGACCAAATAGTTTAACTTTTGACCAAAAAGTCAACATTGGTCAAAATGGTCAATTTTTGACCCAATGACCAAACCATTGACCTAATAGGTCAACTTTTGACTAAAAAGTCATCTTTAGTCAAAATGGTTAATTCTTGACCCAATTACCAACTCATTGACCAAACAAGTCAACTTTTGAGCAAAAAGTCAACTTGGGTTAAAAAGTCAATTTCTAACCCAATGACCTTCCCGCCGACCCAACAAGTTAACTTTTGACCAAAAATTCAATTTTGGTCAAAATAGTCAAGTTTTGACCTAATGACCAATTTCTGACCCAATAAGTCAATCTCTAACCAAAACGTTAACTTTGGGCAAAATGGTCAATCCTGTACCTAATGATAAACTCATTGACCCAACAGTTCAACTTTTGACCAAAATGTCAAATTTGGTCAACATAGTCAATTTTTTGACCTAATGACCACTCATTAACCCAAAAGATCAACTTTTATACAAAAAGTCAACTTTGATCAAAATGGTTAATTTTTGACCCAATGACCAACCCATTGACCCAATATATCAAATTTTGACCAAAAGGACATCTTCGGTCAAAATTATCATTCTCGACCTGATTACCAACTCATTGACCAAATAGTTTAACTTTTACCTAAAAAGTCAACTTTGCTCAAAAGGGTAAATTTCTGAACCAAAGATCACCCTGTTGACCCAATGGGTCAACTTTTGACCAAAAATTTAATTTTGGTCAAAATAATCAATTTTTGACCTAATGAACACTTATTCACCCAATAAGTCAATCTCTGACCAAAAAGTCAACTTTGGTCAAAATTGTCAATGTTGACCCAATGACGAATCCATTGACCCAATAGGTCCACTTATGACCAAAAAATCAACTTTGGTCAAAATGAACAATCCTTGACCCAATGACCAACCCATTAACCCAGTAGGTCAACTTTTGACTAAAAAATCAATCTTGGTCCAAATAGTCATTTTTTGAATTAATGATCAATTATTGACCGAATAAGTCAATCTCTGACCACAATGTCAACCTTGGTCAAAATGGTCAATCCTAGACCCAATTACCCACTCATTGACCAAATAGGTCAACTTTTGACCAAAAAGTCAACTTTAGTCAAAATGGTCAATTTCTGACCGAATGACCACCACGTTGACCCAATGAGTTAACTTTTGACCAAAAATTCAATTTTGATCAAAATAGGTCAACTTTTGACCAAAAAGATATCTTTGGTCAAATTGGTCAATTTCTGACCCAATGACCCTCCCGTTGACCCAATGGGAACTTTTGACCAAAAATTCAATTTTGGTTAAAATAGTCAATTTTGGACCTAATGACCAATTATTGACCCAATAGTCAATCTCTGACCAAAAAGTCAACTTTGGTAAAAATGGTCAATCCTTGACCCAATGACAAACACATTGACCCAATAGGTCAACTTTTGACAAAAAAGTTAATTTTTGTCAAATAGTCAATTTTTAACGTAATGACTAAACATTGACCCAATAGATCAACTTTTGACCAAAAATTAATTTTGGCCAAAATAATCAATTTTTGACCTAATGACCAAGTAAGCTAATCTCTGACAAAAAAGTCAATTTTGGTAAAATTTGTCAATCCTTGACCCAATGACCAACCCTTTAACTCAATAGGTCAACTTTTAACAAAAAAAGTCATCTTTTGTCAAAATGGTCAATTCTTTACCCAATTACCACCTCATTGACTAAATAGGTCAACTTTTGACAAAAAAGTTAACTTTGGTCGAAATGGTCAATTTTGGAATTAATGACCAATTCTTAACCCAATAAGTCAATCTCTAACTAAAAAGTCAAATTTGGTCAAAATGGTCAATGCTTGAACCAATGACCAACCCATTGGCCTAATAGGTGAACTTTTGACAAAAAAGTCAATTTTGGTCAAAATAGTCAATTTTTGAATTAATGACCAATTATTGACCCAATAAGTCAATCTCTAACCACAAAGTCATCTTTGGTTAAAATGGTCAATTTAGACCCAATGACAAACCATTGACCCAATAGGTCAACTTTTGACCAAATTGTCAATTTTGGTCAAAATAATCAATTTTTGACTTAATGACCACCCATTGACCCAATATGTCAACTTTTGACCAAAAAGTCAATTTTGGTCAAAATGGTCAGTTTTTTACCCAATGACCAACCCATTGACCCAATAGGACAACTTTTGCCCAAAAAGTCGTCTTTGGTCAAAATGGTCAAATCTTGACCAATTTACCAACTCATTGACCAAATGGGTCAACTTTTGTCCAAAAAGTTAACTTTGGTCAAAATGATCAATTTCTAACCCAATGCCCACCCCATTGACTCGATGAGTTAACTTTTGACCAAAAATTTAACTTTGGTGAAAATAGTTAATTTTTGACCTAATGAACAATTTTTGACTCAATAAGTTAATCTCTGACCAAAAAGTCAACTTTGGTCAAAATGGTCAATCCTTGATCAAAGGACAAACCCATTGACCCAATTAGTTAACTTTTGATCAAAAAGTGAATTTTGATCAAAACAGTCAATTTTTTATCTAATGACCGCCCATTGATCCAATAGGCTAACTTTTGACCAAAATGTCAACTTTGGTCAAAATGGTCAAATTTTGACCCAATAACCAACTCATTGACCCAATATATCAACTTTTAACCAAAAAGTCATGTTCGGTCAAAATGGTGAATTCTTGACCCAATTACTAACTCATTGACCAAATAGGTCAACTTTTGACCAAAAAGTCAACTTTTCTAAAAATGGTCAATTTCTGACCCAATCACAACCCAGTTAACCCAATAGGTTAACTTTTGACCAAAAATTTAATTTTTGTCAAAATAATTAATTTTTGACCTAATGACCAATTATTGACCCAATAAGTCAATCTCTGACCAAAAAGTCAACTTCGGTCAAAATGGTCAATCCTTGACCCAATGACCAACCCATTGGCCTAATAGGTCAACTTTTGACCAAAAAGTCAACTTCGTTCAAAAAGGTCAATCCTGGACCCAATGATCAATCCATTGACCCAAAAGGTCAACTTTTGACCAAAACGTCAAATTTGGTCAAAATCGATATTTTTTGACCTCATGACTAATTATTTACCCAGTAAGCCAATCTCTGACCAAAATATCAACTTTGATCAAGATGGTCAATCCGTGGCCCAATGACCAACCCATTAACCCAATATGTCAACTTTTGACCAAAAGTCAACTTTGGTCAAAATGTTCAATGCTTGACCCAATGACCAACCCAGTGGCCTAATAGGTCAACTTTTGACCAGAAAGTCAATTTTGGTCAAAGTAGTTAATTTTTGAATTAATGACCAATTATTGACCCATTAAGTCATTCTCTAATTAAAAAGTCAACTTTGGCCAAAATGGTCAATGCTTGACCCAATGACAAATCCATTGACCTAATAGGTCAACTTTTGACCTACAAGTTAATTTGGGTCAAAATAGTCAGTGTTTGACCAAATGACCACCCATTGACCTAATATGTCAAGTTTTGACTAGAAAGTCAACTTTGGTTAAAATGGTCAATTTTTGACCAATTGAGCAACCCATTGACCCAATAGGTCATCGTTTGACCAAAAAAGTCATATTTGGTCAAAATGGTCAATTCCTGATCCAATTAACAACTCTTTGATCAAATAGGTCAAAATGCGACGACTCCGTTCACCCAATGGGTTAACTTTTGTCCAAAAATTGACTATTTCAACAAAAAAATTCTATTTCTGTCCAAATATTCGATTTTTGACCTAATGACCAATTATTAACCTAGTAAGTCAATCTCTGACCAAAAAGCCAACTTTGGTCAAAACGGTCAATCCTTGACCCAATGACAAACCTATCGACCCACTAGGTCAACTTTTGACCAAAAAGTCAACTTTGGACAAAATGGTCAATCCATGATCCAATGACCAACCCATTAACCCAAAAGGTCAACTTTTGACCAAAAAGTCAATTTTGGTTAGAATAGTCAATTTTTGACCTAATGACCAATTATTGACCCAGTAAGCTAATCTCTGACCAAAAAGTCAACTTTGCTCAAAATGGTCAATCCTTGACCTAATGACCAACCCATTGACCCTAGAGGTCAAATTTTGACCAAAAAGTTAACTTTGGTTAAAATGATAAATCCTTTACCCAATGACCAACCCATTGGCCTAATAGGTTAACTTTTGACCAAAAAGTCAATTTTGGAAAAAATAGTTAATTTTTGAATTCATGGCCAATTATTGACCCAATAAGTAAATCTCTGACCAAAAAGTAAACTTTGGTCAAAATGGTCGATCCTTAACCTAATGACAAACTCATTGACCCAAAATTGTTAACTTTTGACCAAAAAGTCAATTTTGGTCAAAATAACCAATTTTTGACCTAATGACCACCCATTGACCCAATAGGTCAACTTTTGACCAAAAAGTCAACTTTGGTCAAAATGGTCAATTTTTGACCTATTGACAAACCCATTAACCCAATATGTCAACTTTTGACTATAAAGTTACCTTTGGTCAAAATGGTCAATTCTTGACCCAATTACCATCTCATTGACCAAATAGGTCAACTTTGACCATAATTGACTTTTTGGTCAAAGTTTGACTTATTGGGTAAATAATTGGTCAATCCTTAACCCAATGTCAAACCCATTGACCCAATATGTCAACTTTGGACCAAAAAGTCAATTTTGGTCAAAATAGTCAATTTTTGACTTAATGACCACCCATTGCCCCAATAGGTTAACTTTTGACCAAAAAGTTAACATTGGTCAAAATGGCCAATTTTTTACCTAATGACCAACCCATTGACTCAATAGATCAACATTTGACCCAAAATTCATCTTCGGTCAAAATGGTCAATTCTTGACCCAATTACCAACTGATTGACCAAATAGGTCAATTTTTGACCAGAAAGTCAACTTTGGTCAAAATGGTCAATTTCTAACCCAATGACCACCCGGCTGACCCAATGGGTCAACTTTTGACCAAAAATTTAATCTTGGTCAAAATAATCAATTTTTGGCCTAATGTCCAATTATTGTCCAAAGAAGTCAACCACTGACTAAAAAGTCAATTTTGGTCAAAATGGTCAATCCTTGACCCAATGACCAACCCATTGACCAATAGGTCAACTTTTAACCAAAAAGTCAGTTTTGGTCAAAATAATCCATTTTTGACCTAATAACTAATTATTGACCCAGTAAGCCAATCTCTGACCAAAAAGTCAACATTGGTTAAAATGATTGATCTTTGACTCAATGACAAACCCATTGACCCAATAGATTTACTTTTGAACTTTGGTCAAAATGGTCAATTTCTAACCCAATGACCAACTCATTGACCTAATAGGTCAAGTTTTGACCAAAAAGTCAACTTAGGTCAAAATAATCAAGCCAGTGATCCAATGACCAATCCATTGACACAATAAGTCAACTTTTGACCAAAAAGTCAATTTTGGTCAAAATTGTCAAATTTTGTCCTAATGACCACCGATTGACCAAATATGTCAACTTTTCACCGGAAAAGTCAACTTTGGTCAAAATGGTCAAATTTTGACCCAATGACCAACCAATTGACCTGATAAGTCAAATTTTGATCAAAAACTCAACTTTAATTAAAATAATCAATTCTTCAGCCAATGACCAACACAGTGACCCAATAAGTCAACTTTTGAAAAAAAAGTCAATTTGGGACAAAATAGTCAATTTTTGAGCTAATGACCAATTATTGACCCAATAAGTTAATCTCTGAGCAAAAGTTAACTTTGGTCATAATGGTCAATCCTTGACCCAATGACAAACCTATTGACTCAATAGATCAACTTTTGACCAAAAAGTCGACTTTGGTCAAAATGGTAAATCCTTGACACAGTGACAAACCCACAGACCCAGTAGATCGAGTTTTGACCAAAAAGTTAATTTTAGTTAAAATTGTAAATTTTTTACTTGACCAATTATTGACCCAATATGTCAACTTTTGACCAAAAAGTCAACTTTGGTCAATATGGTCAATCCTTGATCGAATGACCAACCCATTGACCCAATAGGTCAACTTTTGACCAAAAAGTCAACTTTGGTTAAAATGGTCAATCCTTGACCCAATGACCAACCCATTGACCCAAAAGGACAACTTTCGACCAAATAGTCAATTTTGGTCAAAATTGTCAATTTTTTACCTAATAACCACCTCAGTGACCCAAAAGTTTAACTTTTGACCAAAAAGCCAAATTTGGTCAAAAAGCTCAATTTCTGACACAATAACGTAATTGTTAACTTTGGTGAAAATGATCAATCCTTGATCCAATGACCAACCCATTGACCGAATTTGTCAACTTTTGACTAAATAGTCAAATTTGGCCAAAATGGTTAATCGTTGACCCAATGACCAACACGTTAACCCAATAGGTCAACTTTTGACCAAAAAGGAAAATTTGGTCTAAATTATCAATTTTTTACCTAATGACCGCCTCATTGACCTAAATAGGTCAACTTTTGACCAAAAAGATAACTTTGGTCAAAATGGTCAATCATTGCCCAATAACCAACCCATTGACTCTAACAAGTCGACCCGTTAACCCAATGTATCAACTCTTGACAAAAAAATTCAATTTTGGTCAAAATAGTCAATTTTTGATCTAAAGACCAATTATTGACCCAATATGTCAATCTCTGCCAGAAAAGTCAACTTTGGTCAAAATGTTCAATCCTTGACCCAAAGACAAACCCATTGATCCAATAGTTCAACTTTTGACCAAAAAGTAAATTTTGGTCAAAATAGTCAATTTTTGATTTAATGACCACCCATTGACCCAATTGGTCAACTTTTGACCAAAAAGTCAATTTTGGTAAAGAATAGACAATTTTTTACCTGATGACCATTTATTAGCCAGTAAGCCAATCTCTGTCCAAAAAGTCAACTTTGGTTAAAATGGCCAATCCTTGACCCAATGACCAACCAATTAACCCAAAAGGTCAACTTTTGACCAAAAAGTCAACTTTGGTCAAAATGATCAATCATTGACCCAATGACCAACCCATTTGTCTAAACAGTCAACTTTTCTCCAAAAAATCAAATTGGTCAAAATAGTCAATTTTTGAATTAAAGAACAATTATTGACCCAACAAGTCAAGCTCTGACCAATATGGTCAATCCTTGACCCAATGACCAACCCATTGACCAATAGGCCAACTTTTGACTAAAAAGTCAACTTTGGTCAAAATGATCAATCTTTGACCCAATGACAAGCCCATTGACCAAATAGGTCAATTTTTGATGAAAAAGTTAATTTTGGTCAAAATAGTCAATTTTTGACCTAATGACCACCCATTGACCCAATAGGTTAACTTTTGACCAAAAAAATCAACTTTGGTCAAAATGGTTAATTTTTGACCCAATGACCAACCCATTGACCCATTATGTAAACTTTTGACCAAAAAGTCATCTTTGGTTAAAATGGTCAATTCTTGATCCAATTACCAACTCATTGAACAAATATGTCAACTTTGGTCAAAATGGTTAATTTCTGACCAAATGACCATCCTGTTGACCTGATGGGTTAGATTTTGAAAAAAAATTCAATTTTGATCAAAATAGATAATTTTGGACCTAATGATCAATTATTAACCCAATAAGTCAATCTCTGACCAAAAAGTCAACTTTGTTCAAAATGGTCAATCCTTGACCTAATGATAAACCCATTGACCCAATAGGTCAACTTTTGACCAAATAGTCAATTTTTGTCAAAATACTCAATTTTTTACCTAATGTCCACCCATTGACCCTATAGGTTAACTTTTGACCAAAAAGTCAAATTTAGTCATAATGGTTAATTTTTGACCCAATGACTAACCCATTGACCAAATAGATCAACTTTTGACCCAAGAGTCATCTTCGGTCAAAATGGTCAAATCTTGACTCAATTATCAACTCATTGACTAAATAGGTCAATTTCTGACCAAGAAGTCAATTAGGTCAAAATGGTCAATTTTTGACCCAAAGGACACCCCATTGACCCAATGGTTCAACTTTTGAATAAAAAATCAATTTTGGTCAAAATGTTCAATTTTGACCTAATGACCAATTATTGACCTAGTAAGCAAATCTCTGACCAAAAAGTCAACTTTGGTCAAAATGCTCAATCCTTGACCCAATTACCAACCCATTGTCCCAACAGGACAACTTTTGACCAAAAAGTCAACTTTGGTCAAAATTATCAATCCTTGACCCAATGACCAACCCATTGGCCTAATAGGTCAACTTTTGACCAAAAAGTCAAATTTGGTCAAACTAGTCAATTTTGGAATTCATGACGAATTATTGACCCAATAAGTCAGTCTCTGACCAAAAAATCAACTTTGGTCAAAATGGTCAATCCTTGACCTAATGACAAACCCATTGACCCAATAGGTCAACTTTTAACAAAAAATTCAATTTTGGTCAAAATAGTCAATTTTTGACCTAATGACCACTCATTGACCCAATAGGTCAACTATTTATCAAAAAGTCAACTTTGGTCAAAATGGTCAATTTTTTACCTAATGACCAACCCATTGACCCAATATGTCAACTTCTGACTAAAAAGTCATCTTTGGTCAAAATGGTGAATTGTTGATCTGATTACCGACTCATCAATTAAAGAATTGACTTTTGACCACGAAAGTCAACTTTGGTCAAAATGGTCAATTTCTGACCCAATGACCACCCCGTTCAACCAACGGGTTAACTATTGACCAAAACTTCAATTTTGGTCAAAATAGTCAATTTTTGAACTAATGACCAATTATTGACCCAATAGGTCATTCTCTGACCAAAAACTCAACTTTGGTCAAAATGGTCAATCCTTGACCCAAGGACAAACTCATTGACCCAATAGGTCAACTTTTGACCAAAAAGTCAATTTTGGTCAAAATAGTCAATTTTTAACCTAATGACCAACTATTGACCCAGAAAGCCAATCACTGACCAAAAAATCAACTTTAATAAAAATAGTCAATCCTTGATCCAATGACCAGCCCCATTGACCCAGTAGGTGAACTTTTGACCAAAAAGTAAATTTTTATCGAAATCGTCAATCTTTTACGCAATGACCAACCCATTAACACAATAAGTGAACTTTTGACCAAAAAGTCAACTTTGGTAAAAATGGTAAATCCTTGACCCAATAACCAACCGATTGACCCAATATGTTAACTATTGACTAAAAAGTTAATTTTGGTCAAAATTGTCAACTTTTGACCTAATGACCACCCCATTAACCCAATAAGTCAACTTTTAACTAAAAAGTTAAGTTTGGTTAAAATGGTCAATTTCAGACCCATTGACCAACCCATTAACCCAATAGGTCAAATTTTGACCAAAAAGTCAACTTTGGTCAAAATGGTCGATTTCTAACCCAATGACCTCCCCGTTGAACCAATATGTTAAATTTTGATAAAAAATTCAATTTTAGTCAAAATAGTCAATTTTTGACCTAATGACCAATTATTAACCCAATAAGTCAATATCTGACCAAAAAGTTAACTTTGGACAAAATGGTTTATCCTTGACCTAATGACAAACTCAGTGACCCAATAGGTCAGTTTTTTACCAAGAAGTCAAATTTAGTCAAAGTAGTCAATTTTTTACCTAACGACCACCCATTAACCCAATATGACAACTTTTGACCAAAAAGTCAACTTCGGTCAAAATGGTCAATAAAATGACCAACCCATTGACCCAATAGAACAACTTTTGACAAAAAAAAGGCATCTTCATTCAAAATGGTCAATTCTTGATCCAATTACCAACTCATTGACCAAATAGGTCAACTTTTGACTAAAAAGTCAACTTTGGTCAAGATGGTCAATTTCTGACCCATGACCACCCCGTTAACCGAATGGGCCAACTTTTGAGCAAAAATTTAATTTTGGTCAGAATAATTAATTTTTGACCTAATGATCAATTATTGACCCAATAAGTCAATCTCTGACGAAAAAGTCAACAATGGTCAAAATGGTCAATCCTTGACCCAATGACCAACCCATTTACCCTATAGGTCAACTTTTGACCAAAAAGTCAACATTGCTCAAAATTGTGAATCCTTGACCCAATGACCAACCCATTGACTCAAGAGGTCAACTTTTGACCAAAAAGTTAATTTTGGTTAAAATAGTCAATTTTGGACTTAATGAACAATTATTGACCCAGTAAGCCAATCTCTGACCAAAAAGTCAACATTGATCAAAATGGTCAATCCTTGACTCAATGACCAACGCATTGACCCAATAGGTTAATTTTTGACCAAAAGGTCAACTTTGGTCAAAATGATCAATCCCTGACCCAATGACAAACTCATTGGCCTAATATGTTAACTTTTGACCAAAAAGTCATTTTTGGTCAAAATAGTCGATTTTCGAATTAATGACCAATTATTGACCCGATAAGTAAATCTCTCGATGATAAAGTCAACTTTGGTCAAAATGGTCGATCCTCGACCCGATGACAAAACCCATTGACCGAATAGGTCGACATTTGGCAAAACGTCAATTTTGGTCAAAATAGTCGATTTTTAGCTAATGACCACCCATTGACCCAATAAGTCAACTTTTGACCAAAAAGTTAACTTTGGTTAAAATGGTCAATTTTTGACCAAATGACCAATCCATTGACCGAATATGTCAACTTTTAACCAAAAAGTCAACTTTGGTCAAAATGGTAAATCCTTAACCCAATGACTAACCCATTGACCCAATAAGTCAACTTTTGACCAAAAAGTCAATTTCAGTCAAAATAAATAATTTTCGACATAATGACCAATTATTGACCCAGTAAACCAATCTCTGACAAAAAATTCAACTTTGGTCAAAAGGTTGATCGTTGACCCAATGACAAACGCATTAAACCAATAGGTCAACTTTGGTCAAAATAGTCAATTTCTGACCCAATGACCGACCCATTGACCCAATAGGTCAACTTATGACAAAAAAGTCAACTTTGGTCAAAATGGTCAATCCTTGACCCAATAGGTCAACTTTTAAATAAAAAGTCAATTTTGGTCAAAATAGTCAATTTTTTATATAATGACCACCCATTGACCCAATAGGTCAACTTCTGACCAAAAAGTTAACTTTGGTCAAAATGGTCAATTTTTTACCCAATAGATCAACTTTTGACCCAAAAATCATCTTCGGTCAAAATGGTCAATTCTTGACCCAATTACCTACTCATTGACCGAAAATGTCAACTTTTGAGCAAAAAGTCAACTTTGGTCAAAATGGTTAATCCTTGACTTAATGACCAACCCATTGACCCAATAGGTCAACTTTTGACTAAAAAGTCAATTTTGGTCAAAATAGTCAATTTTGTTACCTAATGAACAATTATTGACCCAATAAGCGAACTCCGACCAAAAAGTCAAGCTTTAGTCAAAATAGTTCGATCTTTGACCCAATATGACACACCTATCGAACCAACGAGTTGACTTTTGACCAAAAAAGACAACGTTCTCGAAATTGTCGATTTTGACCGACAACCAACCCATTTACCCAATAGATCAACTTTTGTCTAAAAAGTCAACTTTGATCAAAAAGGTCAAACCATGATCCAATGACAACGATTTGACCCAATAAGTCAACTTTTCAACAAAAAGTTAATTTGGGTCAATATAATCAATTTTTGACCTAATGACCAATTATTGACCCAATAAGTCAACTTTTGACGATGATGAACACATTGACCTGATTAGTCAACTTTTGACCAAAAGTCAACTTTGGTCAAAATTGTCGATCCTTGACCCAATGACCAACCCATCGACCCGATAGATGAACTTTTGGCGAAAAGTCAATTTTAGTTAAAATAGTAAATTTTTTATCTCATGACCATTTATTGACCCGATAGGTTTACTTTTAACCAAAAAGTCAACTTTGGTCAAAATGGTCAATCCTCGATCTGATGACCAACCCATTGACCCAAATGTCGACTTTTGACCAAAAAGTCATCTTTGGTCAAAATGGTCAATCCTTGACCCAATGACTAACTCACTGACCAAAAAGGACAACTTCTGACCAAAAAGTTAATTTTGGTCAAAATTGTCAATTTTTGACCTAATGACCACCTCATTGACCCAAAAGGTCTACTTTTGACGAAAAAGTCAAATTTGGTCAAAATGGTCTATTTCTGACACAATGACCTAAATGTCTACTTTGGTGGAAATGGACAATCCTTCATCCAATCGCCAACCCATTGACCCAATTTGTCAAATTTTGACTAAAAAGTCAACTTTAGCCAAAATGGTTAATCCTTGACACAATGACCAACACATTGACCAAATAGGTCAACTTTTGACGAAAAAGTTAATTTTGCTCAAAATTGTCATTTTTGATGTAATGACCGCCTCATTGACCTAAATAGGTCAACTTTTGACCAAAAAGACAACTTTGGTCAGAATGGTCAATCCTTGACAAAATGATCAACCCATTGATCCAATAGGTGAACTATTGACCAAAAAGTCAACTTTAGTCAAAACGATCAATTTTAACTCTAATGCCAATCTTTGACCAAAAGTTAACTTTGGTCAAAATGGTCAATCCTTGACCCAATTGACCGTTTCCAATGACCTATACAGTCAACTTTTGACCAAAAAGTTAACTTTGGTTGAATGATCAATCATTGACCGAATGACTAACCTATTGGCCTAATAGGTCAACTTCTGACCAAAAAATAAATTTTGGTCAAAATTGTCAATTTTTGAATTAATGACAAATTATTGACCCAATAAGTTAGTCTCTGACCAAAAAGTAAAATTTGGTCAAAATGGTCAATCCTTGACCCAATGACAAACCCATTGACCCATTAAGTCAACTTTTGACCAAAAAGTCAATTTTGGTAAAAATAGTCAATTTTTGACCTAATGACCAATTATTGATCTAGTACGTTAATCTCTGACCAAAAAAGTCAACTTTGGTCAAAATGGTCAATCCTTGACCCAAAAATAAACCCATTAAACTAATAGTTTAAATTTTGACCAAAAAGTTAATTTTAGTCAAAATAGTAATTTTTTTACTTAATGAACACTTATTGACCCAATAGGTCAACTTTTGACTAAAAAGTCAATTTCGGACAAAATAATCAAATTTTGACCTAATGACCAATTATTGACCCAACAAACCAATCTCTTACCAAAAAGTCACCTTTGGTCACAATGTTCAATCCTTGGCCCAATGACCAACCCATTGACCCAATAAGTCAACTTTTAACGAAAAAGTCAACTTTGGTCAAATGGTCAATCCTTGACCCAATGACCAACTAATTGACCCAAAAGGACAACTTTTGACTAAAGAGTCAATTCTGGTTAAAATTGTCAATTTTTGTCCTAATGACCACCTCATTGACCCAAATAGTCAACTTTTGGCATAAAAGTCAAATTTGTTTAAAATCGTCAATTTCTGACACAATGACCTAAATGTCAACTTTGGTGAAAATGGTCAATCCTTAATCAATTGACCAACCCATTGACTTAATTTGTCAACTTTTGATTAAAAAATCAACTTTGGCCAAAATGGTTAATCCTTGACCCAATGACTAACAATTGACCCAATAGGTCAACATTTAACCAAAAAGTCAATTTTGTTCGAAATTGTAAATTTTTGATCGAATGACTGCCTCATTAACCTAAATAGGTCAACTTTTGACCAAAAAGATAACTTTGGTCAAAAAGGTCAATCCTCGATCCAATGACCAACCCATTGACCTAAAAGGTCGACTTTTAACCAAAAAGTCGATTTTGGTCGAAATAGTCAATTTTTGACCAAATGACCAATTTATGACCAAGCCAATCTCTGACCAAAAAATCAACTTTGGTCAAAATGGTTAATCCTTGACCCAATGACCAACCAATTGACTTAATAGGTCAACTTTTGACCAAAAATTCAACTTTGGTCAAAATGATCAATCCTTGACCTTATGTCCAACACATTGGCCTAATCGGTCAATAATTGACCAAAAAGTTAGTTTTGCTCAAAACAGTCAATTTTTGAATTAATGACCAATTATTGACCCAATAAGTCAATCTCTGACCAAAAAGTTAACTTTGGTCAAAATGGTCAATCCTTGACCCATTTAGTCAACTTTTGACCAAAAAATTAATTTTGGTCAAAATAGTCAATTTTTGACCTAATGACCAATTATTGATCCAGTACGTCAATCTCTGACCAAAAAGTCAACTTTTGACCAAAAAGTCAACTTTATTCAAAATGGTTAATCCTTGACCCAATGACCAACTCATTGACCCAAAAGGACAACTTTTGACCAAAAAGTCAATTTTGGTTAAAATTGTCAATTTTTGACCTAATGACCACCTCATTGACCCAAATGGTCAACTTTTGGTCTGAATGTCAAATTTGTTCAAAATCGTCAATTTCAAACACAATGACCTAAATGTCAACTTTGGTGAAAATGGTCGATCCTTAATCAAATGACCAACAGGTGACTCAATTTGTCAACTTTTGACTAAAAAGTCAACTTTAGCCGAAAGTGGTTAATCCTCGACCCAATGACCGACAATTGACCCGATAGGTCGACTTTTAACCAAAAAGTCGATTTTGTTCGAAATTATCGATTTTTGATCCAATGACCGCCTCATTGACCTAAATAGGTCAACTTTTGACCAAAAAGACAACATTGGTCAAAATGGCCAATCCTTGACCCAATGACCAACCCACTGACCCAAAAGGCCATTTTTTAACCAAAAAGTCAATTTTGGTCAAAATAGTCAATTTTTGACCTAATGACCAATTTATGACCAAGCCAATCTATGACCAAAAGTCAACTTTGGTCAAAATGGTTAATCCTTGACCCAAGACCAACCCATTGACCTAATAGGTCAACTTTTGACCAAAAAGTCAACTTTGGTCAAAATGATCAATCCTTGACCTAATGACCAACACATTGGCCTAATAGGTCAACAATTGACCAAAAAGTTAGTTTTGCTCAAAACAGACAATTTTTGAATTAATGACCAATTATTGACCCAATAAGTCAATCTCTGACCAAAAAGTTAACTTTGGTCGAAATGGTCAATCCTTATCCAACGACAAACCTATTGACCCAATAGGTCCACTTTTGAACAAAAAGTCAGTTTTAGTCAAAATTGTCAATTTATGACTTAATGACCACCCATTGACCCAATATGTCAACATTTGACCAAATAGTCAACTTTGGTTAAAATGGTCAATATTTGACCCAATGACCAACCCATTGACCGAATAGGTCAATTTTTGACTAAAAAGACATCTTTGCTCAAAATGGTCAATTCTTGACCCAATTACGAACTCATAGACCAAATAAGTCAACTTTTGACCAAAAAATCAACTTTGGTTAAAATAGTCAATTTCTAAGCCAATGACCTCCCCGTTAACCTAATGGGTTAACTTTTGATAAAAAATTCACTTATGGTCAAAATAATCAATTTTTGACCTAATGACAATCCTGACCAATAAATCAATTTCTAACAAAAAAGTGAACTTTGAGTCAAAATGAGTCGATCCTATACGCAATGAGAAACTCATTGATTGAATTGTTTAACTTTTGACCAAAATGTCAAATTTGGTCAAAATTGTTAATTTTTTATCCAAATGACCTCCCATTAACCCAATAGGTCAACTTTTGACCAAAAAGTCAACTTTGGTCAAAATGGTCAATTTTTTACCTATTGACCAACCCATTGACCCAATAGATCAATTTTGACCAAAAAGTCATCTTCGGTCGAAATTGTCATTTCTTCAACCGATTACCAACTCATTGACCAAATAGTTTAAATTTTGACCAAAAAGTCAACTTTGGTCAAAATGGTCAATTTTTGACCCAATGACCAAACCATTGACCTAATAGGTCAACTTTTGACTAAAAAGTTATCTTTAGTCAAAATGGTTAATTCTTGACCCAATTACCAACTCATTGACCAAACAAGTCAACATTTGAGCAAAAAGTCAACTTGGGTTAAAAAGTCAATTTCTAACCCAATGACCTTCCCGCCGACCCAACGAGTTAACTTTTGACCAAAATTCAATTTTGGTAAAAATAGTCGAGTTTTGACTAATGACGATTTCGACCCAATAAGTCGATCTCTAACCAAAAAGTTAACTTTGGTCAAAATGGTCAATCCGCATCTCGATAACGAAACTCATTGACCCAACAGTTCAACTTTTGACCAAAATGTCAAATTTGGTCAACATAGTTAATTTTTTGACCTAATGACCACTCATTAACCCAAAAGATCAACTTTTATACAAAAAGTCAACTTTGATCAAAATGGTTAATTTTTGACCCAATGACCAACCCATTGACCCAATATATAAAATTTTGACCAAAAAGACATCTTCGGTCAAAATTATCATTTCTTGACCCAATTACCAACTCATTGACCAAATAGTTTAACTTTTACCTAAAAAGTTAACTTTGCTCAAAAGGGTAAATTTCTGACCCAAAGACCACCCTGTTGACCGAATGGGTCAACTTTTGACCAAAAATTTAATTTTGGTCAAAATAATCAAATTTTGACCTAATGAACAATTATTGACCCAATAAGTCAATCTCTGACCAAAAAGTCAACTTTGGTCAAAATTGTTAATCGTTGACCCAATGACGAATCCATTGACCCAAAAGGTCCACTTATGACCAAAAAATCAACTTTGGTCAAAATGAACAATCCTTGACCTAATGACCAACCCATTGACCCAATAGGTCAACTTTTGACTAAAAAATTAATCTTGGTCCAAATAGTCATTTTTTGAATTAATGATCAATTATTGACCGAATAAGTCAATCTCGACCACGATATCGACCTTGGTCGAAATGGTCGATCCTAGACCCCGATTACCACTCATTGACTGAATAGATTGACTCTTGACCAAAAATCGACTTTAGTCAAAATGGTCGATTTCGACGATGACTAGCCACGTTGACCTAATGAGTTAACTTTGACCAAAAATTCAATTTTGATCAAAATAGGTCGACTTTTGACGAAAAGTTATCTTTGATCAAGTAGTCGAATTCCTAGCACGATGACCCTCCAGTTGACCTGATGTGAACTTTTGACCGAAAATTCGATTTTGGTCGAAATAGTCGATTACGACCTAATGACCAATTATTGACCCAATAATTCAATCTCTGACCAAAAAGTCAACTTTGGTTAAAATGGTTAATCCTTGACCCAATGACAAACACATTGACCCAATAGGTCAATCTCTGACAAAAAAGTCAATTTTGGTAAAATTGGTCAATCCTTGACCCAATGACCAACCCTTTAACTCAATAGGTCAACTTTTAACAAAAAAAGTCATCTTTGGTCAAAATGGTCGATTCTTGACCCGATTACCACCTCATTGACTAAATGAGTCGACTTTTGACAAAAAAGTCGAACTTTGGTCGAAAATGGTCGATTTTGGAATTAATGACGATTCTTAACCCAATAAGTCGATCTCTAACTAAAAAGTCGAATTTGGTCAAAATGGTCAATGCTTGAACCAATGACCAACCCATTAGCTTAATAGAGTGAACTTTTGATGAAAAAATCAATTTTGGTCAAAATAATTGATTTTTAATTAATGACCAATTATCGATGCCAATGAGTCAATCTCGACCACAAAGTCATCTTTAGTTAAAATGGTCGATTTAGACCCAATGACGAAACCATTGACCCAATAGATCAACTTTTGACCGAATTATCGATTTTGGTCAAAATAATCGATTTTTGACTTAATGACCACCCATTGACCCAATATGTCGACTTTTTGACCAAAAAGTCAATTTTGGTCAAAATGGTCGATTTTTACCTGATGACCGACCCATTGATCTGATAAGACAACTTTTGCCCAAAAGTCGTCTTTGGTCAAAATGGTCAAATCTTGACGAATTTACCAACTCATTGACGAAATGCAGTCAACTTTTGTCCGAAAAAGTTAACTTTGATCAAAAATGGTCAATTTCTAACCCAATGCCTACCTCGTCGACTCGATGAGTTAACTTTTGACCAAAAATTTAACTTTGGTGAAAATAGTTAATTTTTCGACCTAATGAACAATTTTGACTCAATAAGTTAATCTCGACCAAAGTCGACTTTGATCAGAAATGGTGATCATTGATCAAAGGACAAACCCATTGACCCAATTAGTTAACTTTTGATCGAAAAGTGAATTTTGATCAAAACGATCAATTTTTTATCTAATGACCGCCCATTGATCCAATAGAGTAGCTTTTGACCAAAATGTCGACTTTGGTCGAAATGGTCAATTTTGACCCGATAACCTGACTCATTGACCAATATATCGACTTTTAACATAAAAGTTCAATGTTTGATCAAAATGGTGAATTCTTGACCCGATTACTTAACTCATTGACCAGAATAGATTGACTTTTGACCAAAAAGTCGGCTTTTCTAAAAATGAGTCGATTTCGGCCCGATCACGATCCGATTAACTCGATAGGTTAACTTTTGACCAAAATTTAATTTTTGTCAAAATAATTAATTTTTGACTAATGACCGATTATTGACCCGATAAGTCGATCTCGACCAAAAAGTCGACTTCGGTCGAAATGGTCGATCCTTGACCCGATGACCGGCCCATTGGCCTAATAGGTCAACTTTTGACCAAAAAGTTAACTTCGTTCAAAATGGTCAATCCTGGACCCAATGATCAATCCATTGACCCAAAAGGTCAACTTCTGACCAAAACGTCAAATTTGGTCAAAATCGATAATTTTTGACCTCATGACTAATTTTTTACCCGGTAAACGATCTATGACCAAAATATCAACTTTGATCGAGATGGTCCAATCCAGTGCCCAATAACTGACCCATTAGCTCGATATGTCGACTTTTGACCCAAAGTCGACTTTGATTGAAAATGTTCGATGCTCGACTGATGACCGAGCCCAGTGGCATAATAGGTCGACTTTTGACCAAAAAGTTAATTTTGGTCAAAGTAGTTGATTTTGAATTAATGACCCAATTATTGACCCATTAAGTCATTCTCTAATTAAAAATCGACTTTGGTCGAAATGGTCGATGCTTGACCCGATGACAAATCCATTGACCTAATAGGTCGACTTTTTGACCTAAAAGTTCATTTAGGTCGAAATAGTCGATGTTCGACCGAATGACCACCCATTGACCTAATATGTCGAGTTTTGACTAGAAAATCAACTTTGGTTAAAATGGTCGATTTTGACGATTGAAGCTGACCCATAGACCGATAGGTCATCGTTTGACCAAAAAAGTCATATTTGAGTCGAAATGGTCGATTCCGATCCGATTAACAACTCTTTGATCAAATAGAGTCGAAATGCGACGACTCCGATTCACCTGATAGGTTAACTTTTTGTCCGAAAATTGACTATTTCGACAAAAAAATTCTATTTTTGTCGAATATTCGATTTTTGACCTAATGACCGATTATTAACCTAGTAAGTCGACTCTCGACCAAAAAGCCGACTTTGGTCGAAATCGGTCCGATCCTTGACCCGATAATGAGCTTATTGACCCATTAGGTCGACTTTCGACCTAAAAGTCGATTTTAGTCGAAATAATCGATTTTTGACCAAATGACGCTGCATTGACCAAATAAGTGAACTTTGGACCAGAAAGGTCAACTTTGGTAAAAATGTTCAATTTTTGACCCAATGACCAACCCATTGATCAAATAGATCAACTTTCGACCAAAATGTCATCTTTGGTCAAAGTGGTCAATCCTTAACCCAATTACTAACACATTGACCAAAAAGTAAATTTTGGTCAAAATGGTCAATTTTAGACCAATGACATGCATCAATTGAACGTCGTCGACTTCTGACAAAAAATTAATTTTGCTCAAAATGGTCGATCCTTGACACAATGACCCGACCCTTTGACCCGATAGGTCGACTTTTGACCAAAAAGTCGACTTTGGACAAAATGGTCGATCCATGATCCGATGACGAACCCATTAACCCGAAAAGGTCGACTTTTGACCAAAAAGTCGATTTTGGTTAGAATAGTCGATTTTTGACCTAATGACCAGATTATTGACCCGATGAAATTAATCTCGAACAAAAAGATCAACTTTGCTTCAAAAATGAGTCGATCCTCGACTGCTAATGACAACCCATTGACCCTAGAGGTCAAATTTTGACCAAAAAGTTAACTTTGGTCAAAATGATAAATCCTTTACCCAATGACCAACCCATTGGCCTAATAGGTTAACTTTTGACCAAAAAGTCAATTTTGGTAAAAATAGTTAATTTTTGAATTAATGGCCAATTATTGACCCAATAAGTAAATCTCTGACCAAAAAGTAAACTTTGGCAAAATGGTCGATCCTTAACCTAATGACAAACTCATTGACCCGAAAATTGTTAACTTTTGACCAAAATCGATTTTGGTTGAAATAACCGATTTTTGACCTAATGGCCGCCCATTGACGCAATAGATCAACTTTTGACCAAAAAGTCGACTTTGGTCAAAATGGTCGATTTTCGACCTGTTAGACGAACCCATTAACTTGATATGTCGACTTTGATTCATAAAGTTACCTTTAGTCAAAATGGTCGATTCTTGACTGATTCTATCTCATTGACCAAATAGATCAACTTTGACCATAATTGACTTTTTGGTCGAAGTTTGACTTATTGGGTAAATAATTGGTCGATCCTTAACCCGATGTCGAACACATTTGATCCGATATGTCAACTTTGGACCAAAAAGTCAATTTTGGTCAAAATAGTCAATTTTTGACTTAATGACCACCCATTGCCCCAATAGGTCAACTTTTGACCAAAAAGTTAACATTGGTCAAAATGGCCAATTTTTTACCTAATGACTGAAGCCCATTGACTTCGATAGATCAACATTTGACACGAAAATTCAATCTTCGATCAAAATGGTCGATTCTTGACCTGATTACCAACTGATTGACAAATAAATTGATTTTTTACCAAAAGTCAACTTTGGTCAAAATGGTCAATTTCTAACCCTGATCAACCTGTGGTGACCCGATTAGGTCGACTTTTGACCAAAAATTTAATCTTGGTCAAAATAATCGATTTTTGGCTAATGTCCGATTATTGTCCGAAGAAGTCGACCGGTCGACTAAAAAGTCGATTTTGGTCGAAATGATCGATCCTTGACCCGATGACCGACCCGATGACCGATGGGTCGACTTTTTGACCAAAAAGTCGAACTTTGGTCGAAATGGTCGACTCTTGATCTAGTGACCGACCAGTTGACCCCGAGAGGTCGACTTTTGACGAAAAGTCGAGTTTTGGTCGAAATAATTTATTTTGACATAATAACTAATTATTGACGCGATAAGCCGATCTCGACCGAAAAGTCAACATTGATTAAAATGATTGATCTTTGACTCAATGACAAACCCATTGACCCAATATATTTACTTTTGAACTTTGGTCGAAATGGTCAATTTCTAACCCAATGAGCAACTCATTGACCTAATAGGTCAAGTTTTGACCAAAAAGTCAACTTAGGTCAAATAGTCAAACCGTGATCCGATGACCGATCCATTGACACGATAAATTGACTTTTGACCCGAAAAGTCGATTTTGGTCGAAATTATCGAAATTTTGTCTAATGACCACTAGTTGACCAAATATGTCGACTTTTCACCGGAAAAGTCAACTTTGGTCAAAATGGTCAAATTTTGACTCAATGACCGACCAATTGACCCCGATAAGTCGAATTTTGACCAAAAAGTCAACTTTAATTAAAATAGTCGATTCTTCGACCGATGACCGACACGGTGACCCGATAAGTCGACTTTTGAAAAAAAAGTCGATTTGGGACAAAATAGTCGATTTTTGAGCTAATGACCGATTATTCACCAAATAAGTTAATCTCGAGCAAAAGTTAACTTTGGTCGTAATGAGTCGATCCTTGACCGCAATGACAAACTTATTGATCGAATAGATCAAGCTACCAAAAGTCGACTTTGGTCGAAAAGGTAAATCCTTGACACGATGACAAACCCGCGAGACCCGAAGAGATCGAGTTTTGACCAAAAAGTTATTTTTAGTTAAAATTGTAAATTTTTTACTTGACCGATTATTGACCGATATGTCGACTTTTGACCAAAAAGTCAACTTTGGTCAATATGGTCAATCCTTGATCGAATGACTAACCCATTGACCCAATAGGTCAACTTTTGACCAAAAAGTCAACTTTGGTTAAAATTGTCAATCATTGACCCAATGACCGACCCATTGACCCAAAAGGACAACTTTCGACCAAATAGTCAATTTTGGTCAAAATTATCGATTTTGACCTAATAACCACCTCGGTGACCCAAAAGTTTAACTTTTGACCAAAAAGCCAAATTTGGTCAAAAGCTCGATTTACGACACAATAACGTAATTGTTAACTTTGGTGAAAATGATCAATCCTTGATCCGATGACCGACCCATTGATCGAGATTTGTCGACTTTTGACTAAATAGTCAAATTTGGCCAAAATGGTTAATCGTTGACCCAATGACCAACACGTTAACCCAATAGGTCAACTTTTGACCAAAAAAGAAATTTTGGTCTAAATTATCAATTTTTTACCTAATGACCGCCTCATTGACCTAAATAGGTCAACTTTTGACCAAAAAGATAACTTTGGTCAAAATGGTCAATCATTGCCCAATAACCAACCCATTGACCTAATAGGTCAACCCCGTTAACCCAATGTGTCAACTCTTGACAAAAAATTCAATTTTGGTCAAAATAGTCAATTTTTGATCTAAAGACCAATTATTGACCCAATATGTCAATCTCTCGTCGGAAAAGTCAACTTTGGTCAAAATGTTCAATCCTTGACCTGAAAGCGAGCACCATTGATCCAATAGTTGACTTTTGACCAAAAAGTAAATTTTGGTCAAAATAGTCGATTTTTGATTTAATGACGACCCATAGACCCGATTGGTCGACTTTTGACCAAAAAGTCAATTTTGGTAAAGAATAGACAATTTTTGACCTGATGACCATTTATTAGCTCAGTATGCCAATCTCTGTCCAAAAAGTTAACTTTGGTTAAAATGGCCAATCCTTGACCCAATGACCAACCAATTGATCCAAAAGATCAACTTTTGACCAAAAAGTCAACTTTGGCCAAAATGATCAATCATTGACCCGATAATCGACCCGTTTGTCTAAGCGATCAACTTTTCTCCGAAAAATCAAATTGGTCAAAATAATCGATTTTGAATTAAAGAACAATTATTGACCGAACAAGTCAAGCTCCGACTGATATAGTCGATCCTTGACCCAATGATCAACCCATTGACGATAGAGTCGACTTTTGACTAAAAGTCGACCTTGGTCAAAATGATCAATCTTTGACCCAATGACAAGCCCATTGACCAAATAGGTCAATTTTTGACGAAAAAGTTAATTTTGGTCAAAATAGTCAATTTTTGACCTAATGACTACCCATTAATCCAATAGGTTAACGTTTGACCAAAAAAATCAACTTTGGTCAAAATGGTTAATTTTTGACCCAATGACCAACCCATTGACCCATTATGTAAACTTTTGACCAAAAAGTCATCTTTGGTCAAAATGGTCAATTCTTGATCCAATTACCAACTCATTGAACAAATATGTCAACTTTGGTCAAAATGGTTAATTTCTGACCAAATGACCAGCCCGTTGACCTGATGGGTTAAATTTTGAAAAAAAATTCAATTTTGGTAAAAATAGATAATTTTGGACCTAATGATCAATTATTAACCCAATAAGTCAATCTCTGACCAAAAAGTCAACTTTGTTGAAAATGGTCAATCCTTGACCCAATGATAAACCCATTGACCCAATAGGTCAACTTTTGACCAAATAGTCAATTTTTGTCAAAATACTCAATTTTTGACCTAATGACCAACCATTTACCCTATAGGTTAACTTTTGACCAAAAAGTCAAATTTAGTCATAATGGTCAATTTTTGACCCAATGACTAACCAATTGACCAAATAGATCAACTTTTGACCCAAGAGTCATCATCGGTCAAAATGGTCAAATCTTGACTCAATTATCAACTCATTTACTAAATAGGTCAATTTCTTACCAATAAGTCAACTAGGTCAAAATGGTCAATTTCTGACCCAAAGGACACCTCATTGACCTAATGGTTCAACTTTTGAATAAAAAATCAATTTTGGTCAAAATGTTCAATTTTTGACGTAATGACCAATTATTGACCTAGTAAGCCAACCTCTGACCAAAAAGTCAACTTTGGTCAAAATGCTCAATCCTTGACCCAATGACCCACCCATTGTCCCAACAGGACGACTTTTGACCAAAAGTCGACTTTCGTCGAAATTATCGATCCTTGACCCACAATGACCGCATTGGCTAATAGATCGACTTTTGATCAAAAAGTCGAATTTGAGTCGAAACTAGTCGATTTTGGAATTCATGACGAATTATTGACCCGATAAGTCGATCTCGACCAAAAAATCAACTTTGGTCAAAATGGTCGATCCTTGACCTAATGACAAACCCATTGACCCGATAGGTCGACTTTTAACAAAAAATTCGATTTTTGTCGAAATAGATCGATTTTTGACTAATGACCGCCAATTGACCCGATAGGTCGACTATTTATCAAAAAGTCGACTTTGGTCGAAATGGTCGATTTTTACCTAATGACCAACCCATTGACCCGATATGTCGACTTCGACTAAAAAGTCATCTTTGGTCGAATTGGTGAATTCTTGACCCGATTACCAACTCAGTTGACGAAAAGAGGTCGACTTTTGACCACAAAGTCGACTTTGGTCGAAATGGTCGATTTCGACCCCAATGACCACTCCGTTCACCCGACGGGTTAACTATTGACCAAAACTTGATTTTGGTCGAAATAGTCAATTTTGAACTAATGACCAGATTATTGACCCGATAAGTCATTCTCGACCAAAAACTCGACTTTGGTCGAAATGGTCGATCCTTGACCCAAGGACGAAACTCATTGACCCAATAGAGTCGACTTTTGACCAAAAGTCGATTTTGGTGAAAATAGTCGATTTTTAACCTAATGACCGACTATTGACCCGAAAGACGATCACCGACCAAAATCGACTTTAATAAAAATAGTCGATCCTTGATCCGATAATGAGCCCATTGACTCGATGAGTGAACTTTTGACCTAAAAGTAAATTTTTGTCGAAATCGTCAATCTTTTACGCAATGACCAACCCATTGACACAATAAGTGAACTTTTGACCAAAAAGTCAACTTTGGTAAAAATGGTAAATCCCTGACCCAATAATCAACCGATTGACCCAATAGGTTAACTTTTGACTAAAAAGTTAATTTTGGTCAAAATTGTCAACTTTTGACCTAACGACCACCCCATTAACCCAATAAGTCAACTTTTGACTAAAAAGTTAAGTTTGGTTAAAATGGTCAATTTCAGACCCATTGACCAACCCATTAATCCAATAGGTCAAATTTTGACGAGAAGTCGACTTTGGTCGAAAATGGTCGATTTCTAACCCAATGACCTCCCAGTTGAACAATTATGTTAAATTTTGATAAAAAATTCAATTTTAGTCAAAATTGTCGATTTTGACCTAATGACCGATTATTAACCCGATAAGTCGATATCGACCGAAAAGTTAACTTTGGACAAAATGGTTTATCCTTGACCTAATGACAAACTCATTGACCCAATAGGTTAGCTTTTGACCAAAAAGTCAAATTTAGTCAAAGTAGTCAACTTTTTACCTAACGACCACCCATTTACCCAATATGACAACTTTTGACCAAAAAGTCAACTTCAGTCAAAATGGTCAATTTTTGACCCAATGACCAACCCATTGACCCAATAGAACAACTTTTGACAAAAAAAAGGCATCTTCATTCAAAATGGTCAATTCTTGCAACTACCAACTCATTGACCAAATAGGTCAACTTTTGACTAAAAAGTCAACTTTGGTCAAGATGGTCAATTTCTGACCCATGACCACCCCGTTAACCGAATGGGCCAACTATTGAGCAAAAATTTAATTTTGGTCAAAATAATTAATTTTTGACCTAATGACCAATTATTGACCCAATAAGTCAATCTCTGACCAAAAGTCGACAATGGTCGAAATGGTTAATCCTTGACCCGATGACTGACCCATTTACCCTATGGAGTCGACTTTTGACGAAAAAGTCAACATTGCTCGAAATGGTGAATCCTTGACCCAATGACCAACCCATTGACTCAAGAGGTTAACTTTTGACCAAAAAGTTAATTTTGGTTAAAATAGTAAATTTTGGACATAATGAACAATTATTGACCCAGTAAGCCAATCTCTGACCAAAAAGTCAACATTGATCAAAATGGCCAATCCTTGACCCAATGACCAACGCATTGACCCAATAGGTTAATTTTTGACCAAAAGGTTAACTTTGGTCAAAATGATCAATCCTTGACCCAATGACAAACTCATTGGCCTAATATGTTAACTTTTGACCAAAAAGTCATTTTTGGTCAAAATAGTCAATTTTTGAATTAATGACCAATTATTGACCCAATAAGTAAATCTCTGATGATAAAGTCAACTTTGGTCAAAATGCTCAATCCTTGACCCAATGACAAACCCATTGACCCAATAGGTCAACATTTGACCAAAACGTCAATTTTGGTCAAAATAGTCAATTTTTGAGCTAATGACCACCCATTGACCCAATAAGTCAACTTTTGACCAAAAAGTCAACTTTGGTTAAAATGGTCAATTTTTGACCAAATGACCAATCCATTAACCGAATAGGACAACTTTTAACCAAAAAGTCAACTTTGGTCAAAATGGTCAATCCTTGACCCAATGACTAACCCATTGACCCAATAAGTCAAATTTTGACCAAAAAGTCAATTTCGGTCAAAATAAATAATTTTTGACATAATGACCAATTATTGACCCAGTAAACCAATCTCTGACAAAAAATTCAACTTTGGTCAAAAGGTTGATCTTTGACCCAATGACAAACGCATTGAACCAACAGGTCGACTTTGGTCAAAATGGTCGATTTCGACCCCGATGACGAGACCCATTGACCCGATAAGTCGACTTATGACAAAAAAGTCGACTTTGGTCGAAATGGTCGATCCTTGACCCGATAGGTCGACTTTAAATAAAAAGTCGATTTTGGTCGAAATAGTCGATTTTTATATAATGACCACCCATTGACCTGATAGATCGACTTCGACCAAAAAATTAACTTTGGTCGAAAATGGTCGATTTTTGACCGATAGATCGACTTTTGACCCGAAAATCATCTTCGAGTCAAAATGGTCGATTCTTGACCGATTACTACTCATTGACCAAAAATGTCGACTTTTGAGCAAAAAGTCGACTTTGATCGAAATGGTCAATCCTTGACTTAATGACCAACCCATTGACCGATAAGTCGACTTTTGACTAAAAAGTCGATTTTGGTCAAAATAGATCGATTTTGACCTAATGAACAATTATTGACCCAGTAAGCGATCTCGACCAAAAGTCAACTTTGGTCAAAATGGTTGATCTTTGACCCAATGACAAACCCATTGAACCAACAGGTCAACTTTTGACCAAAAAGTCAACTTTTCTCAAAATTGTCAATTTTTGACCCAACGACCAACCCATTGACCCAATAGATCAACTTTTGTCTAAAAAGTCAACTTTGATCAAAAAGGTCAAACCATGATCCAATGACAACGATTTGACCCAATAAGTCAACTTTTCAACAAAAAGTTAATTTGGGTCAATATAATCAATTTTTGACCTAATGACCAAATATTGACCCAATAAGTCAACTTTTGACCCAATGACAAACAGATTGACCCAATTCGTCAACTTTTGACCAAAAAGTCAACTTTGGTCAAAATTGTCAATCCTTGACCCAATGACCAACCCACTGACCCAAAAGATGAACTTTTGGCCAAAAAGTCAATTTTGGTTAAAATAATAAATTTTTTATCTCATGACCATTTATTGACCCCATAGGTTTACTTTTAACCAAAAAGTCAACTTTGGTCAAAATGGTCAATCCTTGACCCAATGACCAACCCATTGACCCAAATGTCAACTTTTGACCAAAAAGTTAACTTTGGTCAAAATGGTCAATCCTTGACCCAATGACTAACTCACTGACCAAAAAGGACAACTTTTGACCAAAAAGTCAATTTTGGTCAAAATTATCAATTTTTGACCTAATGACCACCTCATTGACCCAAAAGGTCAACTTTTGACGAAAAAGTTAAATTTGGTCAAAATGGTCTATTTCTGACACAATGACCTAAATGTCTACTTTGGTGGAAATGGACAATCCTTCATCCAATCGCCAACCCATTGACCGATTTGTCGAATTTCGACTAAAAAGTCAACTTTAGCCAAAATGGTTAATCCTTGACACAATGACCAACACATTGACCCAATAGGTCAACTTTTGACGAAAAGTTAATTTTGCTCAAAATTGTCATTTTTGATGTAATGACTGCCTCATTGACCTAAATAGATCAACTTTTGTCCAAAAACACAACTTTGGTCAGAATGGTCAATCCTTGACAAAATGATCAACCCATTGATCCAATAGGTGAACTATTGACCAAAAAGTCAATTTTGGTCAAAACAGTCAATTTTTAACCAAATGCCAATCTTTGAACAAAAAGTTAACTTTGGTCAAAATGGTCAATCCTTGACCCAGTGACCGTTTCCAATGACCCAATAGGTCAACTTTTAACCAAAAAGTTAACTTTGGTCGAATGATCAATCATTGACCGAATGACCAACCCATTGGCCTAATAGGTCAACTTCTGACAAAAAAATAAATTTTGGTCAAAATAATCAATTTTTGAATTAATGACAAATTATTGACCCAATAAGTTAGTCTCTGACCAAAAAGTAAAATTTGGTCAAAATGGTCAATCCTTGACCCAATGACAAACCCATTGACCCATTAAGTCAACTTTTGACCAAAAAGTCGATTTTGGTAAAAATAGTCACTTTTTGACCTAATGACCAATTATTGATCTAGTACGTTAATCTCTGACCAAAAAAGTCAACTTTGGTCAAAATGGTCGATCCTTGACCCAAAAACAAACCCATTAAAATAATAATTCAAATTTTGACCAAAAAGTTAATTTTAGTCAAAATAGTAAATTTTTTACTTAATGAACACTTATTGACCCAATAGGTCAACTTTTGACCAAAAAGTCAATTTCGGACAAAATAATCAAATTTTGACCTAATGACCAATTATTGACCCAACAAACCAATCTCTTACTAAAAAGTCACCTTTGGTCACAATGTTCAATCCTTGACCCAATGACCAACCCATTGACCCAATAAGTCAACTTTTAACGAAAAAGTCAACTTTGGTCAAATGGTCAATCCTTGACCCAATGACCAACTAATCGACCCAAAAGGACAACTTTTGACCAAAAAGTCAATTCTGGTTAAAATTGTCAATTTTTGTCCTAATGACCACCCCATTGACCCAAATAGTCAACTTTTGGCATAAAAGTCAAATTTGTTTAAAATCGTCAATTTCTGACACAATGACCTAAATGTCAACTTTGGTGAAAATGGTCAATCCTTAATCAATTGACCAACCCATTGACTTAATTTGTCAACTTTTGATTAAAAAGTCAACTTTGGCCAAAATGTTTAATCCTTGACCCAATGACTAACAATTGACCCAATAGGTCAACATTTAACCAAAAAGTCAAGTTTGTTCGAAATTGTCAATTTTTGATCGAATGACCGCCTCATTAACCTAAATAGGTCAACTTTTGACCAAAAAGATAACTTTGGTCAAAAAGGTCAATCCTTGACCCAATGACCAACCCATTGACCTAAAAGGTCAACTTTTAACCAAAAAGTCAATTTTGGTCAAAATAGTCAATTTTTGACCTAATGACCAATTTATGACCAAGCCAATCTCTGACCAAAAAATCAACTTTGGTCAAAATGGTTAATCCTTGACCCAATGACCAACCCATTGACTTAATAGGTCAACTTTTGACCAAAAATTCAACTTTGGTCAAAATGATCAATCCTTGACCTAATGACCAACACATTGGCCAAATAGGTCAATAATTGACCAAAAAGTTAGTTTTGCTCAAAACAGTCAATTTTTGAATTAATGACCAATTATTGACCCAATAAGTCAATCTTTGACCAAAAAGTCAACTTTGGTCAAAATGGTCAATCCTTGACCCAATGACAAACTCATTGATCCAATAGGTACACTTTTGAAAAAAAAGTCAATTTTGGTCAAAATTGTTAATTTATGACTTAATGACCATCTATTGACTCAATAGGTCAACTTTTGACAAAAATGTCAACTTTTGACCAAAAAGTCAACTTTGGTCAAAATGGTTAATTTTTGACCCAATGACCAACCCATTGACTCAATAGGTCAATTTTTGACTAAAAAGTTGTCTTTGCTCAAAATGGTCAATTCTTGACCCAATTACCAACTCATTGAGCAAATAAGTCAACTTTTCACGAAAAAGTCAACTTTGGTTAAAATAGTCAATTTCTAAGCCAATGACCTCCCCGTTAACCCAATGGGTTAATTTTTGACAAAAAATTCAATTTTGGTCAAAATTGTCAATTTTTAACCTAATGACCAATTACTGACCCAATAAGTCAATTTCTAACAAAAGAGTCAACTTTGGTCAAAATGGCCAATCCTTGACCCAATGAGAAACCCATTGACTGAATAGTTTAACTTTTGACCAAAATGTCAAATTTGGTCAAAATTGTTAATTTTTTAACCTAATGACCTCCAATTAATCCAATAGGTCAACTTTTGACCAAAAAGTCAACTTTGGTCAAAATGGTCAATTTTTTACCCAATGACCAACCCATTGACCCAATAGATCAAATTATGACCAAAAAGTCATCTTCGGTCAAAATTGTCATTTCTTCACCCAATTACCAACTCATTGACCAAATAGTTTAACTTCTGACTAAAAAGTCAACATTGGTCAAAATGGTCAATTTTTGACCCAATGACCAACCCATTGACCCAATAGGTCAAATTTTGACTAAAAAGTCAGCTTTGGTCAAAATGGTCAATTCTTGACCCAATTACCAACTCATTGACCAAACAAGTCAACTTTTGAGCAAAAAGTCAACTTGGGTTAAAAAGTTAATTTATAACCCAATGACCTCCCTGCTGACCCAATGGGTTAACTTTTGACCAAAAATTCAATTTTGGTCAAAATAGTCAATTTTTGACCTAATGACCAATTTCTGACCCAATAAGTCAATCTCTAACCAAAAAGTTAACATTGGTCAAAATGGTCAATCCTGTACCCAATGACAAACCCATTAACCCAACAGTTCAACTTTAGACCAAAATGTCAAATTTGGTTAACATAGTCAATTTTGACCTAATGACCACCCATTAACCTAATAGGCCAACTTTTGAACAAAAAGTGAACTTTGATCAAAATGGTTAATTTTTGAACCAATGACCAACCCTTTGACCCAATAGATCAAATTTTGACCAAGAAGTCATCTTTGGTCAAAATTATCATTTCTTGACCCAATTACTAAATCATTGACCAAAAATAGTTTAACTTTTGACTAAAAAGCCAACTTTGGTCAAAAGGGTAAATTTCTAACCCAATGATCTCCCTGTTGACCCAATGGGTCAACTTTTTACCAGAAATTTAATTTTGGTTAAAATAATCAATTTTTGACCTAATAAACAATTATTGACCCAATAAGTCAATCTCTGACCAAAAAGTCAACTTTGGTCAAAATTGTCAATCCTTGACCCAATGACCAATCCATTGACCCAATAGTCGACTTTTGTCCAAAATGTCAACTTTGGTCAAAATGAATAATCCTTGACCCAATGACCAACCCATTGACCCAATTGGTTAACTTTTGACCAAAAAAATCAATTTTGGTCCAAATAGTCATTTTTTGACCTAATGACCATATATCGACCCAATAAGTCAATCTCTGACCAAAAAGTCAACTTTGGTCAAAATGGTCAATCCTTGACCCAATGAAAAACCCGTTGACCCAATAGGTCAACTTTTGACCAAAAAGTCATTTTGGTCAAAATAATGAATTTTTGACCTAATAACCACCCATTATCCCCATAGGTCAATTTTTAGCCAAAAAGTCAACTTTGGTCAAAATGATCAATTTATGACTCAAAGTCCAACCCATTAACCTAATAGATGAAATTTTGACCAAAGAGTCATCTACGGTCAGAATGGTCAATTCTTGACCCAATTACCAACTTATTAACCAAATAGTTTAACTTCTGACCAAAAAGTCAACTTTGGTCAAAATGGTCAATTTCTGACCCAATGACCACCCCGTTGACCCAATAGGTCAACTTTTGACCAAAAATTTAATTTTGGTCAAAATAATCAGTTTTTGACTGAATCACCAATTATTGACCCAATAAGTCAACCTCTGACCAAAAAAGTCAACTTTGGTTGAAATGGTCAATCTTTGACCCAATGACCAACCCATTAATCTAAATGGTCAACTTTTGAACAAAAAGTCAACTTGGTCAAAATGGTGAATCCTTGACCCAATGACCAACCCATTAACCCAATAGGTCAACTTTTGGCCAAAAAGTTAATTTTGATCAAAATTGATAATTTTTGAACTAATGGCCACCCCATTAACCCAACAACTCAACTTTTAACCAAAAAGTCATGTTTGGTCAAAATGGTCAATCCTTGACCCAATGACCAAACCAGTGACCCAATAGGTTAACTTTTGACCAAAAAGTGAACTTTTGTCAAAATAGTCAATCCTTGGGACAATCACCAACCCATGTAATAACAATTGTCAAGCTTCGACCTAAAATGTCAAATTTCATCGAATATAGTCGACTGCTCGATTAAATGACCACCCCATTGACCCAATAGGTCAACTTTTGACCAAAAAGTCAACTTTTGTTAAAATGGTCAATTTCATACCCAATCACCACCCGCATTGACCTAATTGGTCAACTTTTGACCAAAAAATTAAATTTGGTAAAAATGGTCAATTTTTGACCTAATGACCAATTATTGAACAAATAAGTCAATCTCAGACCAAAAAGTCAACTTTGGTCAAAATAGTCAATCCTTGACCCAATGACTAACTCATTGACCTACTAGCTCAACTTTTGACAAAAAAGTCAACTTTGGTCAAAATGGTCAATCCATGACCCAACGACCCAATATGTCAACTTCTGACCAAAAAGTAATTTTGGTCAAAATTGTCAATTTTTTACCGAATGACTACCCAATTAACCTAATTAGTCAACTTTTGACCAACAAGTTAAATTTGTTCAAAAAGGTCAATTTCTGACCCAATGACTAACCCATTGACCCAATAATTCAACTTTTGACCAAAAAGTCAACTTTAGTCAATATGGTCAATTCTTGACCCAATGACCCAACCAGTGACCCAATAGGTCAACTTTTCACCAAAAAGTTTATTTTGGTTAAAATAATCAATTTTTAACCTAATGACCAATTATTGACCAAATAAGTCAATCTCTTACCAAAAAGCCAACTTTGGTTGAAATGGTCAATCCTTGACCCAATGACCAACCCGTTGACCCTATAGAACAACTTTTGACCAAAATGTGAACTTTAGTCAAAATAGTCAATCCTTGACACAATGACCAACCCAATGACACAAAAGGTTAACTTTTGACCAAAAAGTCAACTTTCGTCAAAATAGTCACTTTTTGACATAATGAGCACCTCATTAACCTAAAAGGTCAACTTTTGACCAAAAGTCAACTTTTGTCAAAATGGTCATTTTCTGACCCAATAACCACGCCTTTGACCAATTGGGTCAACTTTTGACCAGAAATTCAATTTTGTTAAAATAGTTATTTTTTGACCTAATGACCATTTATTGACCCAATAAGTCAATATCTGACCAAAAAGTCAACTTTGGTCAAAAAGGTCAATCCATGACTTAATGACCAACCTATTGACCCAATAGGTCAACTTTTGATCAAAAAAATCATCTTTGGTCAAAATGGTCAATTTTTGATACAATGACCAAGCCATTGACCCAATACATCAACGCTTGTCCAAAAAATCAACTTTGGTCAAAATGATCAATTTTTGACCCAATGAACACCCCTTTGACGTAATGGGTCGACTTTTGACCAAAAATTCAACTTTGGTCAAAATTGTCATTTTTTTACCTAATCACCAACTATTGACCAAATAAGTCAATCTCTGACCAAAAAGTCAACTTTGGTGAAAATGGTCAATCCTTGACCCAATAGGTCAACTTTTAACCAAAAAGTCAACTTTGGTCAAAATGGTCAATTCTTGACCCAATGACCAACCCATTAACCAAATTGGTCAACTTTTGACCAAAAAGTTAATTTTGGTCAAAATAGTCAATTTTTGACATAATCACCAATTATTGACCCAATAAGTCAATCTCTTGCCAAAGTCAACTTTGGTCAAAATGGTCAATCCTTGACCCAATGACCAACTCATTGACCCAATTGGTCAACTTTTAACCAAAAAATCAACTTTGGTCAACATGGTCAATCCTTGACCTAATCACCAAATTATTTACCCAATATGTCAACTTTTGACCAAAAAGTCTATTTTGGTCAAAATAGTCCATTTTTGACCTAATGACCTCTCTATTGACCCAATAAGTCAACTTTCGACCAAAAAGTCAGCTTTTGTCAAAATAGTTAATTTCTAACTAAATGTCTACCCCGTTAACTTAATGGGTCAACTTTTGACCAAAAAAATAATTTTGGTAAAAAAAAGTCAATTTTTGACCTAATGACCACCTAATTGGTCTAATATGTCAACCTATAACCAAAAAGTTAACATTGGTCAAAATGATCAATGTCTGACCCAATGACCAATCTATTGACCCAATATGTGAACTTTTGACAAAAAAATTCAAATTTGGTCAAAATAGTCAATTTTTGACATGTTCACTAATTATTGAGCCAAAAAGTCAATCTCTGACAAAAAAATCAACTTTCATCATAATGGTCAATCCTTGACTCAATGACCAACCCATTGACCCAATAGGTCAACTTTTGACCAAAAAATCAACTTTGGTCAAAACTGTCAATCCTGGACTAAATGACCAGGTTCATAGACCCAATAGGTCAACTTTTGACCAAAAAGTGAACTTTAGTCAAACTACTCAATCCTTGAGACAATGACGAACCCATTAACACAATTGGTCAATTTTTGACCAAAAAGTCAATTTTGGTCAATATGGTCAATTTTTAACCTAATGACCACCCCATTGACCCAATAGGTCAACTTTTGACCAAAAAGTCAACTTTGCTCAAAATGGTCAATTTCTGACGTAATGCCCACCCCAATGACCTAATGCCTCAACTTTTGAGAAAAAAATTAATTTTGGTCAAAATAGTCAATTTTTGATCTAATGACCAATTATTGACCAAATAAGTCAATCTCTGACCAAAATGTCAACTTTGGTCAAAATGGTCAATCCTTGACCCAATGACCAACCCATTGATACAATAGGTCAACTTTTGACAAAAATTTCAACTGAACGGTCAATCCGTAACCTAATGACCCAATATGCCAACTTTTCACCAAAAAGCAATTTTGGTCAAAATAGACAATTTTTTATTTAATGACCACCCAATTGACCTAATAGGTCAACTTTCGACCAAAAAGTTAATTTTGGTCCAAATGGTCAATTCTTGACCAAATGACCAACCATTGACCCAAAAGGTCACTTTTGACCAAAAAGTTAATTTAGGTCAATTATTGACCTAATGACCAATTATTGACCGAATAAGTCAATCACTTACCAAAAAGTCAAATTTGATCAAAATGGTCAATCCTTGACCCAATGACCAACCCATTGACACAATTGGTCAACTTTTGATCAAAAAATCAAATTTGGTCAAAAATGTCAATTCTTGACCCAATAACCAACTCAGTGACCTAATGACCACCCCATTGACCCAATAAGTCAACTTTAGTCAAAATAGTCAATTTCTAACCCAATGACCACCCCGTTAACCCAATGGGTCAACTTTTGACCAAAAAAAATTTTGGTAAAAAAAGACAATTTTTTCCCAAATGACCACCCGATTGACCAAATAGGTCAACTTTTGACCAAAAGGTTAACTTTGGTCAAAATGGTCAATTTCCGACCCAATGACTAACCCATTGACTCAATAGGTTAACTTTTGAACAAAAAGTCAACTTTGGTCAAAATGGTCAATTCTTCACCTAATGACCAAACTATTGGCCCAATTGGCCAACTTTTGAAAAAAATGTCAACTTTGGTCAAAATGGATAGTCCTTGACTAATCTGTTGACCCAAAAGACCAACTTTTAAGCAAAAAGTCAACTTTGGTCAAAATGGTCAATCCTTGACACAATGACCACCCATTGACCCAATAGAACAACTTTTGACCGAAAATTCAATTTTTGTCAAAATAGTCAACTTTTGACCTACTAACTAATTATTGACCCAATAAATCAATCTCTGACCAAAAAGTTAACTTTTGTCAAAATGGACAATCCTTGACTCAATAACCAACCCATTGACCCAATTGGTCAACTTGTGACCAAAAAATCAACTTTGGTCAAAATGGTCAATCCTTGACCCAATGACCAACCTATAGACCCAATATGTCAACTTTTGACCAAGATAGTTAATTTTTGACCAAATGACCATTTATTGACACAATAAGCCAATCTCTGACCAAAAAGTCAACTTTGGTCAAAATGGTCAATCCTTGACATAAAGACCAACCCAATTACCCAATAGGTCAACTTTTGACCAAAAATTCATCTTTGCTCAAAATGGTCAATTTTTGACTCAATGACCAACCCACTGACCCAAAAGGTCAACTTTTGACCAAAAAGAAAACTTTGCTCAAAATGGTCAATTTCTGACCCAATGAACACCCCTTTGACCTAATGGGTCAACTTTTGACCAAAAATTCAACTTTGGTCAAAATAGTCAATTTTTGACCTAATGACCAACTATTGACCAAATAAGTCAATCTCCGACCAAAAAGTCAACTTTGGTCAAAATGGTCAATCCTTGACCCAATGACCAACCCATTGACCCAATAGGTCAACTTTTGACCAAAAAATCAACTTTGGTCAAAATGGTCAATTCTTGACCCAATAGGTGAACTTTTGACAAAAAAATCCATTTTGGTCAAAATATTCAATTTTTGACCTAATTCCAATATGTCAAAAAAATTAACTTAGGTCAAAATGGTCAAGCCTTAACTCAATGACCAAATTATTAACCCAGTATGTGAAATTTTGACCAAAAAGTCAATTTTGGTCAAAATAGTCAATTTTTGACCTAATGACCACCCTATTGTCCTAATAAGTCAAACTTTTGGCCAAAAAGTCAACTTTTGTCAAAATACTTTATTTCTAACCATATGACCACCCTGTTAACCTAATGGGTCAACTTTTCACCAAAAAAAAGCAATTTTGGTAAAAAAAAGTCAATTTTTGACCTAATGACCGCCTAATTGACCCAATAAGTCAACTTTTAACTAAAAAGTTACCTTTGATCAAAATTATCAATTTCTCACCCAATGATCATTCCATTGACCCAAATAGGTCAACTTTTGACAAAAAATTCAACTTTGGTCAAAAGAGTCAATTTTTGACCTATTGACAAATTATTAACCCAATAAGTCAATCTCTGACCAAAAAGTCAACTTTGGTCAAAATGATCAATCCTTGACTCAATGACTAACCATTGACCCAATAGGACAACTTTTGACGAAAAATCAACTTTAGTCAAAATTGTCAATCCTTGACCCAATGACCAACCCATAAACCCAATAAGTCAACTTTTGTCCAAAAAGTGAACTTTTGTCAAACTAGTCAATCTTCGAGACAATGACCAACCCATTAACACAATAGGTCAACTTTTGACCTAAAAATCAATTTAGGTATATATAGTCAAATTTTGACCTAATGCCACCCCATTTACCCAATAGGTCAACTTTTGACCAAAAATTCAACTTTGGTCAAAATGGTCAATTTCTTACCCAATGACCAATCCATTGACCTACTGAGTCAACTTTTGACCAAAAATTCAACTTTACTCAAAATAGTCAATTTTTGACCTAATGACCAATTATTGACTAAATAAGTAAATCTCTGACCAAAAAGTCAACTTTGCTCAAAATGGTACATTCTTGACCCAATGACCGACCCATTAACCCAATATGTCAACTTTTGACTAAAATAGTCAATTTTTGACATAATGACCAATTATTGACCCCATAAGTCAATCTCTGACCAAAAAGTAAACTTTGGTCAAAATGGTCAATCCTTGACTCAATGACTAACCCATTGACCCAATATGTCAACTTTTGACAAAAAAGTGAACTTTAGTCAAAATAGTCAATCCATAACACAATGACCTACAGAGTCAACTTTTGACCAAATATTCAACTTTGTTCAAAATACTCAATTTTTGACCTAATTACTAATTATTGACCAAATAAGTCAATCTCAGTCCAAAAAGTCAACATTGGTTAAAATGGTCAATCCTTGACCCAATTACCAACCCTTTGAACCAATAGGTCAACTTCTGACCAAAAAGTCAAAATTGGTCAAAATGATCAATCCGTGACCCAATGACCTAATAATTCAACTTTTGACCAAAAAGTAATTTTAATTATAAATGTCAATTTTTGACCTAATGACCACCTAATTGACCCAATAGTTCAACTTTTGACCAAAAAGTTAACTTTAGACAAAATAGTCATTTTGTGAACTAATGACCAACCCATTGGCCCCATAGGTCAACTTTTAACTAAAAAGTCAACTTTGGTCAAAATGATCAATTCCTGACCCAATGACAAAACCCATTGACCCAATAGGTCAACTTTTGACCAAAAAGTCAATTTTGGTCAAAATAGTCAATTTTTGACCTAATGACCAATTATTAACCCAATAAGTCATTCTTTTACCAAAAGGTCAACTTTGGTCAAAATGGTCAATCCTTGACCCAATGACCAACCCATTAACCCTATTGGTCAACTTTTGGCCAAAAAATTAACTTTGGTCAAATTGGACAATCCTTGACCAAATGACCAACCCATTGACCCAATAAGTCAACTTTTGACCGAAAGTCAGCTTTGTTCAAACTGATCTATTTCTGACCCAATGACCACCCAGTTAACTCAATGGGTCAACTTTTGACAAAAAATTCAATTTTCATCAAAATAGTCAATTTTTTACCAAATGACCAATTATTGACCCAATAAGTCAATCTCTGACCAAAAAGTGAAATTTGGTCATAATGGTCAATGCTTGACCCAATGACAAACCCATTGACCCTTTAGGTCAACTTTTGACCAAAAAGTTAACTTTGGTCAAAAAGGTAAATACTTGACCCAATAACCAACTCACTGATCCAATAGATCAATTTTTGACCCAATAAGCAATCCATTGACCCAATAGGTTAACTTTTGACAAAAAATTCAACTTTGGTCAAAAGAGTCAATTTTTGACTTATTGACAAATTATTAACTCAATAAGTCAATCTCTGACCAAAAAGTCAACTTTGGTCAAAATGATCAATCCTTGACTCAATGACCAACCCTTTAACCAAATAGGTCAACTTTTGACAAAAAAAATAACTTTGGTCAAAATGGTCAATCCTTTACCCAATGAACAACCCATAGACCCTATAAGTCAACTTTTGTCCAAAAAGAGAACTTTAGTCAAACTAGTCAATCTTGGAGACAATAACCAACCCATTAACACAGTAGGTCAACTTTAGACCTAAAAGTCAATTTAGGTCAATATAGTCAATTTTGGACCTAATGACCACCCCATTAACCCAATAGGTCAACTTTCGACCAAAAATTCAACTTTGGTCAAAATGGTCAATTTCTAACCCAATAACCAATCCATTGACCTACTGAGTCAACTTTTGACCAAAAATTCAACTTTGTTCAAAATAGTCAATTTTTGACCTAATGACCAATTATTGACTAAATAAGTCAATCTCTGACCAAAAAGTTAACTTTGCTCAAAATGGTCAATTCTTGACCCAATGACCAACCCATTAACCCAATATGTCAAGTTTTGACCAAAATAGTCAATTTTTAACATAATGACCAATTATTGACCCCATAAGTCAATCTCTGACCAAAAAGTAAACTTTGGTCAAAATGGTCAATCCTTGACACAATGACTAACCCATTGACCCAATAGGTCAACTTTTGACAAAAAAGTGAACTTTAGTCAAAATAGTCAATCCATAACACAATGACCTATTGAGTCAACTTTTGACCAAATATTCAACTTTGTTCAAAATAGTCAATTTTTGACCAATTATTGACCAAATAAGTCAATCTCCGTTAAAAAAGTCAACTTTGGTCAAAATGGTCAATTCTTGACCAAATGACCAACCCATTAACCTAATAAGGCAACTTTTGACCAAAATAGTCAATTTTTGACATAATGACCAATTATTGACCCAATAAGTCAATCTCTTACCAAAAAGTAAACTTTGGTCAAAATGATCAATCCTTGACCCAATGACTAACCCATTGACCCAATATGTCAACTTTTGATAAAAAAGTGAACTTTAGTCAAAATGGTCAATCCATAACACAATGACCAATAGTTAATCCATAGTCAATCAAAAAAGTCAATTTTGGTCAATATAGTCAATTTTTGACCTAATGACCACCCCCATTGACCCAATATGTCAGCTTTTGTCAAAATGGTCAATTTCTGACCCAATGACCGCCCTATTGACATAATGCGTCAACTTTTAATCAAAAATTCAATTTTGACCTAATGACCAATTATTGACCAAATAAGTAAATCTCGGACCAAAAAGTCAATTTTGGTCAGAAAGGTCAATCCTTGACCTAATGACTAACCCACTCTTCATCTTAAAATCTAGCACTAATAATCGATGTCAAGTACTTAAATTCTCACTTTGAATGACTTTACAATCTTTACATTTATGGTGATCACTTCATCTCATAAGAAAATAATTAGTTCGTGTTTACTAGATCCATTCTTATAAGTAATAACATGCTCATCTCTTTTCTAAAATAAAGTATTAGTTCAACTTTTGACCGAAAAGTCAACATCGGTCAAAATGGTCAATTCGTGACCTATGACCCAATATGTCAACTATTGAACAAAAAGCAATTTTGGTCAAAATAGTCAATTTTTTGCCTAATGACCACCCCATTGGCCCAATAGGTCAACTTTTGACCAAAAAGTTAACTTTAGTCAAAATGGTTAATTTCTGACCCAATGACCAACTCATTGACCCAATATGTCAACTTTTGAGCAAAAAGAAAACTTTGGTCAAAATGGTCAATCATTGACCCAATGGCCAACTCATTGACCCAATAGGTCAACTTTCAACTAAAAGTCTATTTTGGTCAAAATGGTCAATTTTTACCCAATGAACAAATAGTTAAATTTCGTCATAAAGGTCAATCCTTGACCCGATCACAAACCCATTGACCCAATAGGTCAACTTTTGACAAAATGATAAATCCTTGACCCAATGACCAACCCATAGACCCAAAAGATCGACTTTTGACCAAAAAAACAATTTTGGTTAAAATAGTTAATTTTTGACCTAATGACCACCCAATTGACACAATTTGTCAACTTTTGACCAAAAAATTAACTTTGGTAAAAATTCTCAATTTCTGACCCAATGACCAATTCATGCACCCAGTAGGTCAACTTTTGAAAAAAAAGTCAAATTTGGTCAAAATAGTCAATCCTTGACCCAATGACCAACCCATTGACCCAATTGGTCAACTTTTGACCAAAAAGTCAATTTTGGTCAAAATTGTCAATTTTTGACCTAATGACCACCTCATTGACCCAATAGGTCAACTTTTGACCAAAAAATTAAATTTGGTCAAAATGATCCTTTTCTGATACAATGGCCACCCCATTAACTCAGTGAGTCAACTTTTGACAAAAAATCAATTTTGGTCAAAATAGTTAATTTTTGACCTAATGACCAATTATTGACCAAATAAGTCAATCTATGAACAAAAAGTCAACTTTGGACAAAATGGCTAATCCTTGACCGACCAACCCCTTAACCCAATAGGTTAACATTTGACCAAAAAGCCAATTTTGGCCAAAATAGTAATTTTTTCACCTAATTACCAATGATTGACCGAACAACTCAATCTCTTACCAAAAAGTGAAATTTGATTAAAATGGTCAATCATTGACCCAATGGCGAACCCATTGACCAAACAGGTCAACTTTTGACCAAAAAGACAAATTTGGTTAAAATAGTCAATTTTTGACCTAATGACCACCTCCTTCACCCAATAGGTCAACTTTTGACCAAAAAGTTAACTTTGGTAAAAATAGTTAATTTCTCACCTAATGACCAAAAAGTCAACTTTTGTCAAAATGGTCAATTCTTGACCCAATAACCAACACTTTGTTCGAATATGTGAACTTTTGATCAAAAAGTCAAATTTATTCAAAATGGTCAATACCTAATGACCAACCTATTTACCAAAAAGTCAATTTTGGTCAAAATACTTAATCTTTTACCTAATGACCACCCCATTGACCCAATAGGTCAACTTTTGACAAAAAAAGTCAAGTTTGGTCAATATGGTGAATTTCTGATCCAATGACCGAATCATTGACCCAATAAGTCAACTTTTGACAAAAACTCAACTTTGGTCAATATTGTCAATTTCTGACTTAATGACCACCTAATTGACCAAGTGGGTCAATTTTTGACGAAAAATTCAATTTTTGACGAAAAATTCAATTTTTGACGAAAAATTCAATTTTTGCTCAAAATAATCAATTTTTGCTCAAAATAATCAATTTTTGACCGAATGTCCAATTATTGACCAAAAAAGTTAATCTCTGACCAAAAAGTTAACTTTCGTCGAAATGGTCAATCTTTGAACCAATGACTAACCCAATGACCCAATAGGTCAACTTTTAACCAAAAACTCAACTTTAATCAAAATGGTCAATCATTGACCTAATGACCAACCCATTGAACCAATAGGTCAACTTTTAACAAAAAAGTTAATTTTGATCAAAATTGTCAATTTTTGACCTAAAAACCACTCATTAACCCAAAAGGACAACATTTGACCAAAACATCAAGTTTCAATAAAATGGTTAATTTCTGACCCAATGATCAACCCATTAAACTGATAGGTCAACTTTTGACCAAAAAGTCAACTTTGGTTAAAATGGTAAATCCTTAACCCAATGAGAAAACCATAGACCCAATATGTTAACTTTTGACCAAAATAGTCAATTTTTGACATAATGACCAATTATTGACCCAATAAGTTAATCTCTGACAAAAAAGTCAACTTTGGTCAAAATGGTCAATCCTTGATCCAATGACCTAACCATTAACCCAATAGGTCAACTTTTGACTAAAAAGTGAACTTTAGTCAAAATAGTCAATCCTTAACACAATGACCAACCCATTGACACTAGAGGTCAACTTTTGACCAAAAAGTCAATTTTAGTTAATATAGTCAATTTTTGACCTAATGGCCACCCCATTGACCCAATAGGTCAACCTTTGACCAAAAGTCAACTTTGGTTAAAATGGAAAATTTCTGGCCCAACGACCAACCCATTGACCCAATATGTCAACTTTTGACTAAAAAGTCAACTTTGGTCAAAATGGTCAAACCTTGACCCAATGACCAACCCATTGACCCAATAGGTCAACTTTTGACCAAAAATTCAACTTCGGTCAAAATGGTCAATCCTCGACCCATTGACCAACCAATTGACCCAATAGGTCAACTTTTGACCAAAAAGTCAACTTTAGTCAAAACAATCAATCTTTGACCCAATATCCCACGCAATGACCCAATAGGTCAACTTTTTACTAAAAAAGTCAACTTTGGTCAAAACTGTCAATCCTTGACCAAATAACTAACCCATTGACCCAATAAGTCAACTTTTGACCAAAAAGTTAATTTTGGTTAAAATAGTCAATTTTTAACTTAATGACCACCCCATTGATCCATTGGGTCATCTTTAGAACAAAAGGTGAATTTTGGTCAAAATGGTCAATCCTTAACAGAATGAAATACCCATACTCATTGACCCAATTGGTCAACTTTTGACAAAAAAATAAATTTCGGTCAAAATAGTCAATTTTTAACCTAACAACCACCCCATTAACCCAATAAGTCAACCTTTGAACAAAAATTCAACTTTAGTTAAAATGGTCAAGTTCTGGCCCAATAACCAACCCATTGATCCAATAGGTCATCTTTTGACCAAAAGACAACTTTGGTCAAAATGGAAAATCCTTGACCTAATGACCAACCCATTGACTAAATATCTCTACTTTTTTACCAAAAAGTCACTTTTGTGAAAGCAGTCAATTTTTGAGCTAATAACCACCTCATTTTCCAAGTAGATGAACTTTTGACAAAAACGTCAGCTTAGGTCAACATGGTTAATTTCTGACCCAATGACCAAAAAGTCAACTTTGGTCAAAAGGTTCAATCCTTGACCCAATAACCAACTCATTAAACAAGTAGGTCAACTCTAACCAAAAAGTCAACTTTGGTCGAAATGGTCAATCTTTGACCCAATGACCAAACCCAATAGGTCAATTTTAGACCAAAAATTCAACTTTGGTCAAAATAGTCAATTTTTGGCGTACTGACCAATTATTGACCCAATAAGTCAATCTCTGACCAAAAAGTCAACTTTTGTCAAAATGGTCAATCCTTGACTCAATGACCAACCCATTGACCCAATTGGTCAACTTGTGACCAGAAAATCAACTTTGGTCAAAATGCTCAATCCTTGGCGGAATTTTCTTGTGCGTCGTCCGAACGTAGACTACGTTCGGACGCCAGTTAAAAAATGACACGTGGCGTAAGTAGGCCCATAGTCCACGTTGGATATTAAACCGATCGGGTCGAGATTTTGATTTTGAATCGTGAAGACAATGTCATTGGGATATTTGAATCCTTCATTGGGATTACTCGCTGGTCTTCGAGATTTTGATTTTGAATCGTGAAGACAATGTCGTCGTTGGACTCCGAGAATACGGTATGGGAGGAGGAGACGGGATCGGAATCACAAGAAGGAGGAACGACTTCAGAGAACCTGATAGTCGAACGCACCAATGAAATCATTGAAGATGGCAAAGAAGTCGAAGGAGGGAATGGCGCATGAAAGCTTGTCGTGGTAAGTTTGCTCCTTCTGTTCCTCCTTTTTTAGGGTTTCTAAATACGGTGAATTTTCAGTGTATTTTCAGTGTATTACTTTCAGTGTATTTTCAGTGTATTATTTTCAGCGTATTTTCAGTGTATTCTTGTATTTCCAGTGTATTATTTTCAGTGTATTTTCAGTGTATTTTCAGTGTATTGTCAGTCTATTACTTTCAGTGTATTCTCAGTGTATTTTCAGATTTTTATTATCAGTGTATTTTCAGTGTATTTTCAGTGTATTATTTTCAGTGTATTCTCAGTGTATTTTCAGTGTATTCTCAGTGTATTATTGTCAGTGTATTATTGTCAGTGTATTTTCAGTGTATTGTCAGTCTATTACTTTCAATGTATTCTCAGTGTATTTTCAGTGTATTTTCAGTGTATTATTTTCAGTGTATTTTCAGTGTATTTTCAGTGTATTTTTTTAGTGTAGGTTCAGTGTATTTTCAGTGTATTTTAAGTTTATTATTGTCAGTGTATTTTCAGTGTATTATTTTTAGTGTAGGTTCAGTGTATTTTCAGTGTATTCCCAGTGTATTATTATCAGTGTATTTTCAGTGTATTTTCAGTGTATTTTCAGTGTATTTTCAGATTTTTATTATCAGTGTATTTTCAGTGTATTCTCAGTGTATTTTCAGTGTATTCTCAGTGTATTATTGTCAGTGTATTATTGTCAGTGTATTTTCAGTGTATTGTCAGTCTATTACTTTCAATGTATTCTCAGTGTATTTTCAGTGTATTATTTTCAGTGTATTATTTTCAGTGTATTTTCAGTGTATTTTCAGTGTATTTTTAGTGTATTTTCAGTGTATTATTTTTAGTGTAGGTTCAGTGTATATTCAGTGTATTCTCAGTGTATTATTGTCAGTGTATTTTCAGTGTATTTTCAGTGTATTATTTTTAGTGTAGGTTCAGTGTATTTTCAGTGTATTCCCAGTGTATTATTGTCAGTGTATTTTCAGTGTATTATCAGTCTATTACCTTCAGTGTATTCTCAGTGTACTCTCAGTGTATTTTCAGTGTATTATTTTCAGTGTATTGTCAGTGTATTATTTGCAGTGTATTTTCAGTGTATTCCCAGTGTTTTATTTTCAGTGTATTTTAGTGTATTTCCAGTGTATTTTCAGTGTATTCTCAGTGGATTATTTTCAGTGTATTTTCAGTGTATTTTCAGTGTATTATTTTCAGTGTATTTTCAGTGTATTTTCAGTGTATTTTCAGTGTTAATGACATGAATCTTACTCATGCAGATTTATGGACAGGAAATCCATGTATTGTAGATGTCGCCCATCAACATGTAGAGATGTTTTGGGGAAGGTTAGGCCTGCTGTTTCTCAGGAAACCTGGGCTAAACTTGAAGAATTGAAGCTCAGTCAGTTCTTTGATCTCCCCTCCTACACTCAAGATCACATCATGACCATGCATATACTAAATTGTTGGGATATGAAGAAAGCGGCATTCAGATTGGGGGGGAAGGACATAAGGTTTGATGCAGACCAAGTTGCACTGTTAGTTGGCATGCCCAATAGAGGACCTGTCGCAACTTGGGGCGAAAATTTCATTCCTAAGGTGAGTGCCAATATGGCAAAGAAGGAATTCTGGATGGGCCACTCCCAGAGTCACCCACGGCAGCTGTGAAACTTATTATTAAGTTTTTGTTATCGAACTTATTATTTCCTTACAACAATTTGAGGGTGCCGGAAGGGCTATATTCATATGCTAACAATTTAGATACGTTTTCGTCGTTTAATTGGCTCGCAACGATATGTGACCACTCGATCGAGCAAATAAACGGGTGCCTCATGAAATTAAAGAAGGGCCACAAATTGGGATACTTCAATGGATTTGTTTTTCTTCTGACGGTTAGTCCAATTACATGACCAAGTACATATCTACGTCATTTATTTTAACGATGAAGTACTAATTTAATTTTTTATGTGCGACTGTGGTTTTTTGAGCGGACAACTGTCATGACTCCAGCTCTTCCTGATGCCAGACCTCGCATGTTGCGGTGGCGGGAAAAATCGGGCTGGAACCGATCAAGGATTAATTTAATTTTTGAAAGACTTGTAACTGTACAGGTACGTAGTAATATTTTTGGTATCATTTCAGACTTAATTTTTTATATGAAATATTTATTGGTTCTAATAAATGCCCATGTAGGTACTGGATTCATTTGCCGATGTCCGCGAGGACGAGCAGATCTTACTTGCCCCTACAGGGGAGCACATCTCTTCTCCTACTGGTTATGCGGAGCCACCGACATCAGAATCACGCGGTGGCACCCCTTTGGTTCCGGATACAAGCACCCCGCGGCCTACATATTCACATATGCAGGCGTAGAAGCGATCGTTGGTAATATGGAAGGGATAGTTCAAACTCTTAGGGAGCTTCATAATTTTGTTTATAAATTCACCGAAACTGTAAATAATAGATTAGACAGGGCGGAGGCTGATATTGTGGTGATGAAGACCGACATATGGGAGATGAAAAATAAATTAAATAAAGGTGACACCGAATCACCTAAAGAAAGCCCATCAGTGGCTGAATGACCTCCTACCTATATGGAGGAAGGAAGGGAAGAGGAATCCGGGCCTATGGTTCCGCATTCAATAGTTCCAATGTGGACTATAGCTTCAGTGGACGAACCTGTAGCTGAAGAAATAATGAATAAAGGGCACGGGGAACATGGGGAGGAAACCGTGACTAAAACGCTAATGGGTAGCTTAGTCCGAAGGGTTAAGTCCAGAAGCGGCCGTAAAAGAAAGGCAGTTGTCTCTCCATTCATTGTACTTAAGAGGAATAAAAATGCTCCAATAACGGAAGAACAACTTCCGGAGTCCGAAGGTGACATCCCTGCGGAGGCAGCACACATCGATGAAGCTGGGAAACATGACTCAGATATGATTACAGCAACGGAGGAGGATGAACAACGACGAGCTATCATTGCATTACAAGGCGATTTCCCTGTCGTTGATTGTCCAGCCGTTGAGTTTCCTAGCAGAGATCTATTGTCAGCAGAGATGCAATGGGTCATAGATACATGTCTCAACCGATTCAAAGCTGAGTATGTAAAGCCACAATGCTTTATAAATACTTTCTTATTCCTTTATTAAATCTTATGATATTTTTTTTTATTCATAATGCAGCGACGATGTAATAATTCACATGGGCCATATTTACATAACTCGGAATTGTATCTCGTTACTGTGGAATGATAAAGAAATAGGAACCGAACATATCAATATGTTCAAACTTGCTTTACAAAATAAGAGGCGTCAATCGCCCGAATCTTACAAATCATATCTATACGTGTCACCGACGACATTGGGTAAAAATCAACATTCATATTTAGTTAGAATCTTGCTCATGTTTAATGTATAATCTCATTTAATTTGTTTATGCAGATGTACAGAAAGCACCCATACAGAGATATTGTATCGCATGTTATAAAGGAGGCCGTTGCGGCAGCACATTTAATTTTCGTTCCAATTATTCATAACCAGCATTATACTCTACTAGCCGGAAATCGTAGTTTGCGTCGATGGAGATTTTTGGATTCTTTGCCGAAAAAATCTCACGCGGCGATCACACGCGACGTGGTATGCAACACGCCACTTTATTTACTCGTCTAAACAAGTTCCTCGTTGCGAGAAGCTAACAATCATTTAAATTGGTATGACTTCTTTTCAGATTCAGTATCTTGCTGATTCATTAGGGAGTTGTTTTGACTTCGACCCCACAAAGTGGCAAATTATCACGTCCAAAGGACTCCCCACACAGGCTAACAGCGTCGACTGTGGTATTTTTGTTTGTAAATACATGGAGACACTTGCAAAGAAAGGGAAAGTTGTTTGGAAAGATCATCAAAACTGGCAGGCTGAAATGCCAAGGTTTAGAGCTGAACTCGCATACGAAATATGTAAATATAGGCTATCTAATACTTGATTGTACATTTAAACTAACCTTTAGATAAAATTCTGATTCAGTTTTCTGTATAGTATATCATATCTAAAATCTGTTACTTTTTTCTGTTCACTTTCTGTGTATGTCTTTTGTGCAATTGAGTTTTCAACATTTCTGTGTAATTCTGGTGCATTGCATGGTGTCCAGCCTCTTTCCCAGTAAATACACTGTAAATACACTGAAAATACACTGCAGAATTCTGGTGTATTTTCAGTGTATTTTCAGTGTATTTCTGGTGCATTGCATGGTTTGCAGGATCTACAGATTTCTGGTGTATTTTCAAGTGTACTTCTGCTGTACTGTATGGTTGCAGGATGTTTTTCAATTGTTCAGTGCCTGCTGTCTTAATTTCTTAATAGTGGTGCACAATACAGCAGAATTCTGGTGTTTTCTGTGTGTTTCTGTTGCATTGCATGGTGTCCAAGAATACGAGCGATTCAGTGTATTTTACGTGTAATTCCAGTGCATTGCATGGTGTCCAAGAACAACGGGCTTCTCGGTGTATTTCGAGGGGAATTCGGTGCATTTCATGGTTTGCGTACTCTTTCCCAATAAATACATCGAAAATACATCGAAAATACACCGCAGAATTCGGTGTATTTTCGATGTATTTTCAGTGTATTTCTGGTGCATTGCATGGTTTGCAGGATCTACAGATTTCTGGTGCATTTTCAAGTGTACTTCTCGTCGTACTGTATGGTTGCAGGATGTTTTTCAATTGTTCAGTGCCTGCTGTCTTAATTTCTTAATAGTGGTGCACAATACAGCAGAATTCTGGTGTTTTCTGTGTCTTTCTGTTGCATTGCATGGTGTCCAGCAACAACAGGCTTCTGGTGTATTTTGAGCAGAATTCTGGTGCATTTCATGGTTTGCAGCCTCTTTCCCAGTAAATACACTGAAAATACACTGAAAATACACTGCAGAATTCTGGTGTATTTTCAGTGTATTTTCAGTGTATTTCTGGTGCATTGCATGGTTTGCAGGATCTACAGATTTCTGGTGCATTTTCAAGTGTACTTCTGCTGTACTGTATGGTTGCAGGATGTTTTTCAATTGTTCAGTGACTGCTTGTCTTAATTTCTTAATAGTGGTGCACAATACAGCAGAATTCTGGTGTTTTCTGTGTATATTCTGTTGCATTGCATGGTGTCCAGCAACAACAGGCTTCTGGTGCATTTTGAGGGGAATTCTGGTGCATTTCATGGTTTGCAGCCTCTTTCCCAGTAAATACACTGAAAATACACTGAAAATACACTGCAGAATTCTGGTGTATTTTCAGTGTATTTTCAGTGTATTTCGGTGCATTCTCAAGTCTACTTCTGGTAATAGAAGAGAGCTAAATACACTGCAAATATACTGAAAATACAATGACAATAACACTGAAAATAGAAGAGACTGAAAATACACTGAAAATACAACATAAACATACACAACTCCAAATGAGTTTGTTTATTTACATGGTTGTACAAGGTTTTCTCATTAATAACATTTCAATCATGTCACATCTCAGTGATGGAATGCATCAGTAATTCGGTGTAGGATGGTTCAGGCGTGACATTTTCCTGTACCACAGACAAATTCAATGTTAGTGAGAACATTTGAAAGTAAGATTGGAGTAGTTAGAAAGATATTTACCATGCTCAATGACTGTGACACTGGCGAACATGTTTGCTTCACAATTGCTTTGTGGTTCTTCTCTATCTGGATCCTTCATGAATTTTTCCCGCATAAAGCTTGTTCATTTTTGTATCGAGTACAGTTATATAAAATACTAAATTATTTAGAATGTAGAATTACATACTCTTCTTCCTCTTCGCCTTTTTCCCGGCATCCTTTAGCCTAGAATTGGAAATACCTTTGGGTCTCTTTTTTCCGGATCATTTAGATTGCTAGTTGGCACATGTGATTTTTTCTTTTTGGTAGCTTTATTTGGGTTAGGATCCTTCCCATCTTATATGTCATCAATTCCTATAGATGCTGTCTTCAATGTATCAAGAAGGTATGTCTCGGCGCGTTCATTTCCACCTGCTTTAGTTATTAGTTGGTATACAAACTTTTGACAGTGTGACTTAAATAAGATTCCACTGGAACTTGCGATGGACATTTCAGAGTCCTTCATATGTATGTACCCAAAGGTTTTATAGATTTCTTTTTTGGCCTTCACCGACCATCTCAATAACAAATATTGGTCTGGAATATTTGTTACTTTAACCTCATTAAGAACACGTAGTGAGTGAGCGCAGAGCAACCCCATCATTTCAAATTTCTTGCAGCTACAGGTGATCTCGCACTTAGTCCTATCGTAATTAACAGTCCAAGGTCTACTCGTCTCCAGATTATCCAAATTCCTAACATAAAATACTGAAGCACCCTCAACTGCGACATCAACAGTTACTCCGCATAACCCATGCAGCAACTCTTTTTCAAACATGCAATACGCTCTTCCGAGTGTAATACGCAAGCAATTGCCTCAACACTGGGCTTGTTTTAACTGTGGGTTTAATAACCGTTTGAGAGCTTTTGAAGTCTTCATCCTTCTCGTTCCTTCTCTAAGATTTCATAATAGTTTCAATTCCCAAAATGCAGTCAGTGAGAGAACTGGTTGGCTTAGATACACCATGACATACACTATTTGTGGACTCACTTCGTTGCGTCGACAAAATTCCCATTCCAAATATTTCTTTATTGAATGCTGTGGACCACTTATGTCTTATACGATACAAATCTTGTAGCCATCCGTTGCCGTGTAGGTCTCCTTGCTCAATCATTAAAGCCCAATAATGTTCAAACTCCTCTTCACAGTCACATTCCCTCATGCATCCGTAAAACAGATTGTGGACACTCTTGCTCGGTGTTACCGCAATGAACTTTTGAAGACAACTTCTTATAAATATGCCACCGGCATAATCTATGCCTTGTGAATGGAAGGGATTCTTGAATGGCCCTTGACATCGCTTGATCTTGATCGGTAAAAATAGTGATTGGATGTTTGTCGCTCATTAGCCGAATAAAAGTTTTAAATAACCAAGTGAATGACTCTATTGTCTCGTCGGCTAAAAAACCAACTCCGAAGAGGATGTTTTGCCAGTGGTGGTTAACCCCTCCAAAAGGAGCACAACATAAATTGTACTTATTCAAACGGAAGCTCGTGTCGAAAGTTACAACGTCCCCAAAGCAATCATAATCAAGTCTACAACTCCCGTCACACCGAAAAAGCTTCTTAGTCTCCCTTCATCATCGGTCTCGAAGTCCCATGCAAACATACTGTCATGATTTTGTCGTTCCATGAATAATTGCAATAGAGAGTTTGCATCACCGTGTTCAATTTTAAATCTTCTATCCCTTTGAAGGAAATTATAGGCATCTTGTCTCGTACACTCCATGTTCTCTACTCCACCAACCTCAACAGCAAGGAACCTAAAAGCGTCTGCTGCTCTAATCCCTGAACCTGTCATTGATCTCAGTAATTCTGCATTTAGCTCTCTAACCTTCCGACTGGACCGTGGAAGGTGCTTGTCACCGGATTCCTCCAAGGGGTGGTTATGCCCTTCGACAAATTTCTTTATTGACCAATTGCCGTCAATGTCTACAACATAACGAACCATTGCTTGACAGCCAGTCCTTTTCTCAGCTTTCCTGTACTTCAACGTATTGGCGACCGGTGACTCTTTCTTTTGGTCTGCTTTAGCACAAGTATATCCTTTGACTTAATTTGCCTGGAGTTCGGCCAGTAACTGTTGTGATCCTTGCGGACACTGAATCCAACATGATATGCATAAGCACAATAGTGTTCGTAAGCCTCTACCTCATTATGAACAATAGTATTGAGAAAACCGTTTACAATTGGATCATTTGAATCACTTCCTCCCACAGTAACTACAAATTGAATTTGTACAATAAAGTTAGTCGGACTTGTATGACCTGAGCAATACTAAAAAACACACTGGGAATAGACCGAAAATATCATCAGAAAAACGGAATTAATATCAACTAGCGAGGAATACCCTAACTTTAAGGTAGAAACAACATCAAAATATGTCATATATCACCCATATAGATCGTAGGCTTGAATTTAACCTAAAACAAGCAATACACTGAAAATACACTGAGAATACACTGAGAATACACTGAGAATACACTGAAAATACACTGAAATAATCCACTTACAATACAATAAAAATACACCGAAAATACACTGAAAATACACTGAAAATACACTAAAAATAATACACTGACAATACACTGAAAATACACTGAAAATACACTGAAAATACACTGAAAATAAATCGAAAATGATACATTGAAAATACACTGAAAATACTCCAGTTAGATTACACTGAAAATAATACACTGCGAATACACTGAAAATAAACTGAAAATGACACACTGAAAATACACTAAAAATACTCAAGTGACAATACACTGGTGATAATACTCTGAGAATACACTGGAAATACACCGAAATTACACTGACAATACACTGAAAATACACTGAAAATACTCCAGTGAGAATACACTGATAATAATACACTGAGAATACACTGAAAATACACTGACAATACACTGCAAATGATACACTGAAAATACACTGAAAATACACTAAAAATACACTGAAAATACACTGAAAATACACTGAAAATACTCCAGTGAGAATACACTGAAAATAATACACTGCGAATACACTGAAAATAAACTGAAAATGACACACTGAAAATACACTAAAAATACTCAAGTGAGAATACACTGATGATAATACTCTGAGAATACACTGAAAATACACCGAAAATACACTGAAAATACACTGAAAATACTCCAGTGAGAATACACTGATAATAATACACTGAGAATACACTGAGAATACACTGTAAATACACTGAGAATACACTGAAAATACACTGAAAATGATACACTGAGAATACACTGAAAATACACTGAAAATGACACTGAAAATACTCCAATGAGAATACACTGATAATAATACACTGACAATACACTGAAAATACACTGAAAATACACTGAAAATACACTGAAAATACACTGAAAGTACTCAAGGAAAATCACTTTAGGTTATTACTTATCCCTTCAACAGGAATATTCCACGCGAGGTTAATCTTACCTCCTCCGTCCCAAACGAGTTTCCGTAATTCATGCTTCCTATTTCTTCATTAAGAGAAAAATCAAACTCCATCACTTGGAAATAGCGACGGTGAAACCCTAGAGAGACAAAACCACTTTTCGTTAACCCTAAAGAGCCAAAAATGCACTTTTCAAAAACCCTAACAGAGCCAAAAAAACCACTTTTCTCGCTATTTACTCGACTTATTACGTTAATGGCAGATTGGAGGGAACCAAAATGACCGTATGCAAAAAAGCGGGAGAAACGATCGGGTCGGGTCGGGCCGGGCCGGGCGTTTCATTTTCCCTTTTTTTCCATTTAATATCCGACGTGGACTATGGGCCCACTTACGCCACGCGTCGTTTTTTAACTGGCGTCCGAACGTAGCGCTACGTTCGGACGACGCACAGGAAAATTCGGCCAATCCTTGACTCAATGACAAACCCATTGATTCTATAGGTCATCTTTTGACCAAAAAGTGAACTTTAGTCAAAATAGTCAATCCTTGACACGATGACCAACCAATAGACACGACACTTTTGACCAAAAAGTTAACTTTTGTCAAAATAGTCAATTTTTGACACAATGACACCCAATTGACCTAATGCGTTAACTTTTAACCAAAAACTCAACTTTGGTAAAAATTGTCAAATTTTTTCTTAATGACTAATTATTGACCAAATAAGTCAATCTCTGACGAAAAAGACAACAATGGTTAAAATGGTCAATCAATCCTTGACCCAATGCCCAACCCTTTGACCCAATAGGTCAACTTTTGACCAAAAAGTTAACATTGGTCAAAATGGTCAATCTATGACCCAATGACCCAATATGTCAACTTTTGACCAAAAAGCAATTTTCGTTAAAATAGTCAATTTTTGACCTGATGACCACCTCATTGACCCAATAGTTCAAATTTTGACCAAAAAGTTAACTTTAGACAAAATAGCCTTTTTCTGACCTAATGACCAACCCATTGGCCCCATAGGTCAACTTTTGACCAAAAAGGCAACTTTGGTCAAAATGATCAATTCCTGACCCAATGACCAACCCATTGACCCAATAGGTCAACATTTGACCAAAAAGTTAATTTTGGTCAAAATAGTCAATTTTTAACCTAATGACCAATTATTGACCCAATAAGTCATTCTTTTACAAAAAGGTTAACTTTGATCAAAATGGTCAATCCTCGACCTAATAACCAACCCATTAACCCAGTTGGTCAACTTTTGACCAAAAAATTAACTTTGGTCAAAATGGTCAATCCTTGACCAAATGACCAACCCATTGACCCAATAAGTCAACTTTTGACCGAAAGTCAACTTTGTTCAAAATGATCTATTTCTGACCCAATGACCACCCAGTTAACTCAATGGGTCAACTTTTGACAAAAAATTTAATTTTCATCAAAATAGTCAATTTTTCACCAAATGACCAATTATTGACCCAATAAGTCAATCTCTGACCAAAAAGTCAAATTTGGTCATAATGGTCAATGCTTGACCCAATGACAAACCCATTGACCCATTAGGTCAACTTTTGACAAAAAAGTCAACTTTGGTAAAAAATGTAAATATTTGACCCAATAACCAACCCACTGATTCAATAAATCGGCTTCAGACCAAAAAAATAATTTTGGTCAAAATAGTCAACTTTTAACTTAATGAGCACCCAAATGACCCTATCGGTCAACTTTTGACCAAATTAACTTCAGTCAAAATGGTCAAATTCTGACCTAATGACCAACCCATTGACCCAATATGTCCACTTTTAACCAAAAGATCAAATTTGTTCAAAATGGTCAATCATTGACCTAATGACCAACCCATTGGCCCAATAGATCAATTTTTGACCGAAAAGTTAATTTTGGTCAAAATTGTCAGTTTTTGAGTTAACGACCACCTCATTGACCCAATAAGTCAACCTATGACGAAAAAGTCAAATTTGGTCAAAATGATCAATTTCTGACACAATGACCTTCCCATTGACTCAATGGGTCAACTTTTGACCAAAAATTCAACTTTGGTTAAAATATTTAATTTTTGACCTAATGACTAATTATTGACCCAAAAAGTTAATCGCTGACAAAAAAGTCAACTTTAGTCAAAATGGTCAATCCTTGACCCAATGACCAACCCATTGACCCAACAAGTCAAATTTTGACCACGAAGCCAACTTTGGTCAAAATGGTCAATCCTTGACCCAACGACCACCCCATTGACCCAATGGGTCAACTTTTGAAAAAAATGTGAATTTTGGTCACAATTGTCAATCCTTTACACAATGAGATACCCATTGATCCAATTGGTCAACTTTTGACAAAAAAAGTAAATTTTGGTCAAAATAGACAATTTTTAACCTAACAACTACCCATTGACACAATAGGTCAACTTTTGACCAAAAAGTTAACTTGAGTTAAAATGGTCAAGTTCTGACCCAATAACCAACCCATTGACCTAATAGGTCAACTTTTGACTAAAAGGACTTCGTTGGTGAAAATGGTCAATCCTTGACGTAAAGACCAACGCGTTGACAAAATTGGTCAATTTTTGACCTAATGACTACGCTATTGACCAAAAAGATGAACTTTTGATAAAAAAGTCAGCTTTGGTCAACATGTTTAATTTCTGACCCAATGACTAAAAAGTCAACTTTGGTCAAAATGGTCAATTCTTGACCCAATAACCAACTCATTAAACCAACATGTCAACTTTTAACCAAAAAGTCAACATTGGTTAAAATGGCCAATCCTTGACCCAATGACTAACCCATTGACCCAATAGTTGACTAAAAAGTTAATTTTGGTCAAAATAGTTAATTTTTTACCTAATGACCACCCTATTGACCAAATAGGTCAACTTTTGGCAAAAAGTCAAGTTTGGTCAAAATGGTCAATTTCTTACTCAAGGACCAACTCATTGACGCAATAGGTTAACTTTTGAAAAAGTTAACTTTGGTCAAAATAATCAATTTTTGACTGAATGACCAATTATTTACCCAATAGGTCAATCTCTGACCAAAAAGTCAACTTTGGTCGAAATGGTCAATTTTTAACTCAATGACCAACCCATTGACCAAATAGGTCAATTTTTAACCAAAAAGTCAACTTTGGTCAAAATGGTCAATCCTTGACCCAATGAAGAACCCATTGACCAAATTGGTCAACTTTTGACCAAAAAGACAATTTTCGAAAAAATAGTCAATTTTTTACATAATGACCACTCCATTGACCCAATAGGACAACTTTGACCAAAAAATCAACTCCGGTCAAAATAATTAACTTCTCACCCAAAGACCAAAAGTCAACTTTCATCAAAATGGTCAATTCTTGACCTATTAACCAACACATTGACCCAATATGTCAACTTTTGACCAAAAAGTCAAATTTGGTCAAAATGATCAATCTTTAACCTAGTGACCAACCTATTGACCCAAAAGGTCAACTTTGACCAAAAAGTCAATTTTGATGAAAATTATCAATTTTTGACCTAATGACCACCCCATTAACCCAAAAGGACAACTTTTTGACCGAAACATCCAGTTTGGTTAAAATGATCAATTTCTGACCTAATGATCAACCCATTAACCCGATAGGTCAACTTTCGAACAAAAGTCAACTTTGGTCAAAATGGTAAATCATTGACCCAATGACAAACCCGTAGACCCAATAGGTCAATTTTTGACCAAAATAATCAATTTTTGACATAATGACCAATTATTGACCCAATAAGTGAATCTCTGACCAAAAAATTAATTTTGGTCAAAATGGTCAATCCTTGACCCAAAGACCAACCAATTGACCCAATAGGTCAACTTTTGACCAAAAAGTGAACTTTAGTCAAAATAGTAAATCCTTGACACAATGACCAACCCATTGACACATTAGGTCAACTTTTGACCAAAACATCAATTTTGGTGAAGATAGTCAATTTTTGAACTAATGACCACCCCATTGACTCAATAGGTCAACTTTTGACAAAAAGTCAACATTGATCAAAATGGATAAATTTCTAACCCAATGACCAACCCATTGATCCAATAGTTCAACTTCTAAAAAAAAAGTCAACCTTGGTCAAAATGGTCAATCATTAACCCAATGGGCAACACATTGACCTAATAGGTCAACTTTTGACCAAAAAAGTCAACTTTAGTCAAAATGGTCAATCCTCAACCCAATGACCAACCAATTGACTTAATAGGTCAAATATGGACCAAAAAGTCAACTTTAGTCAAAATGGTTAATCCTTGACCCAAAGAACTACCCATTAATCCAATAAGTCAACTTTTTACCAAAAAGTCAACTTTGGTCAAAACAGTCAATCCTTGACCAAATAACCAACCCATTGACCCAATAGGTCAACTTTTGACCAAAAAGTCAATTTTGGTCAAAATAGTTAATTTTTGACCTAATGACCACCCATTGACCTAATGGGTCAACTTTTGACCAAAATGTGAATTTTGGTCAAAATGGTCAATCCTTGACACAATGACATACCCATTGACCCAATTGGTCAACTTTTGACAAAAAAAAGTAAATTTTGGTCAAAATAGTAAATTTATAACCTAATAACCACTCCATTGACCCAATATGTCAACTTTTGATCAAAAAGTTAACTTTAGTAAAAATGGTCAATCCTTGACCCAATGACCAACCCATTGACCCAATAGGTCAACTTTTGAACTAAAAGTCAATTTTGGTCAAAATACTTAATTTTTTACCTAATGACCACCCCATTGACTTAGGTCAACTTTTGACAAAAAAGTCAAGTTTGGTCAAAATGGTCAATTTCTTACCCAATGACCAACTCATTGACCCAATGGACCAACTTTTGAAAAATAGTTAACTTTGGTCAAAATGGATAATTTTTAACATAATGACTCCCAATTAACCCAATGGGGCAACATTTGACCAAAAATTTAATTTTGGACAAAATAATCAAATTTTGACCGAATGACCAATTATTTACCCAATAGGTCAATCCCTGACCAAAAAGTCAACTTTGGTCAAAATGGTCAATATTTGACTCAATAACCAACCCATTGACGCAATAGGTCAACTTTTAACCAAAAAGTCAACTTTGGTAAAAATGGTCAATCCTTGACCCAATGACTAATTCATTGACCCAATTGGTCAACTTTTGACCAAAAAGGCAATTTTGATCAAAGTAGTCAATTTTTTACCTAATGACCACACCGTTGACCAAATAGGACAACTTTCGACCAAAAAATCATCTCCGGTCAAAATAGTTAACTTCTTACCCAAAGACCAAAAAGTCAACTTTCGTCAAAATGGTCAATTCTTGACCTAATAACCAACACATTGACCTAGTATGTCAACTTTTGACCAAAAAGTCAAATTTGGTCAAAATGGTCAATCCTTGACCTAATGAACAACCCATTGACCCAATAAGTCAACTTTGACCAAAAATTCAATTTTGGTCAAAATAGTCAATTTTTTTTCTTAATGACCACCCCATAGACCCAATAGGTCAACTTTTGACAAGAAAGTCAAAATTGACCCAATAGGTTAACTTTTGCCAAAAAATTCAATTTTGGTCAAAATAATCAATTTTTGACCGTATGATAAGTTATTGACCCAATAAGTACTAAAAAGTCAACTTTGGTCGAAATGGTCAATCTTTGACCCAATGATTATCCCATTGACCCAATAGGTTAATTTTTGACGAAAAAGTCAACTTTGGTCAAAATGGTCATTCCTTGACCCAATGACCAACTGATTGACCAAACAGGTTAACTTTTGACCAAAAAGTTAATTTTGATCAAAATTGTCAATTTTTGACATATTGACCACCCCATTAACCTAATAGGACAACTTTTGATCAAAACATCCAGTTTAGTTAAAATGATCAATTTCTGACCTAATGACTAACCCATTAACCAGATAGGTCAACTTTCAAACAGAAGTCAACTTTGGTCAAAATGGTAAATCCTTGACCCAATGACAAACCCATAGACCCAATAGGTTAATTTTTGACCAAAATAGTCAATATTTGACATAATGACCAATTATTGACCCAATAAGTGAATCTCTGACCAAATAATCAAATTTGGCCAAAATGGTCAATCCTTGACCCAAAGACCAACCCATTGACACAATATGTCAACTTTTGACCAAAAGTAAACTTTAGCCAAAATAGTCAATCCTTGACACAATGACCAACCCATTGACAAATTAGGTCAACTTTTGACCAAAACATCAATTTTAGTGAATATAGTCAATTTTTGAACTAATGACCACCCCCATCGACCTAATTGGTCATCTTTAGACCAAAAGTTAACTTTGGTCAAAATGGAAAATTTCTGACCCAATGACCAACCCATTGATCCAATAGGTCTACATCTGACAAAAAAGTTAACCTTGGTCAAAATGGTCAATCATTGACCCAATGACCAAACCATCGACCCAATAGGTAAACTTTTCACCAAACAGGTCAACTTTGGTCTAAATGGTCAATCCTCGACCCAATGACCAACCAATAGACTTAATTGATCAACTTTGGACCAAAAAGTAAACTTTAGTCAAAATGGTCAATCCTTGACCCAAAGACCTACCCATTGACCAATAGGCCAATTTTTTACCAAAAAGTCAACTTTGGTCAAAATGGACAATCCTTGACCAAATAGTCATCCCATTGACCCAATAGGTCAATGTTTGACCAAAAAGTCAATTTTGGTCAAAATAGTCAATTTTTGACCTAATGACCAACCATTGACCCAATTGGTCAATTTTGACCAAAATGTGAATTTTGGTTAAAATGGTCAATCCTTGACACAATGACATACCCATTGACCCAATTGGTTAACTTTTGACAAAAAAGTATTTTTTTGTAAAAATAGTCAATTTATAATGAAACAACCACCCCGTTGACCCAATATGTCAACTTTTGATCAAAAAGTCAACTTTGGTCAAAATGGTCAATCCTTGAACCAGTAACCGAATAGGTCAACTTTTGACCAAAAAAGTCAACTTCAGTTAAAATGGTTAAGCTTCGACCAAATAACCAACCCATTGACCCAATAGGTTAACACTTGACCAACAAGACTACTTTAATCAAAATCATCAATTTTTGACCTAATGACCAACCCATTGACTAAATAGGTCAAATTTTGGCCAAAAAGTCAATTTTGATCAAAATAGTCAAATTTTGACCAAATGACCACCCCATTGACAATATTGATGAACTTTTGACAAAAAGTCAGCTTTGGTCGACATGGTTAATTTCTGACCCAATGACCAAAAAGTCAATTTTTGTTAAAACGGTCATTATTTGACCCAATAACCAACTCATTAAACCAATAGGTCAAATTTTAAGCATAAAGTTAACTTTGGTCAAAATGGTCAATACTTGACCCAATGACCAACCAATTGACCTAATAGTTCAACTTTTGACCAAAAAGTCAATTTTGGTCAAAATAGTCAATTTTTTACCTATTGATCCCCCCATTGAACCAATAGGTCAACTTTTGACAAAAAGTCTATTTTGGTAAAATTGGTAAATTTCTTACCCAATGCCTAACTCATTGACTGATAGGTCGACTTTTGCGCAAAAAGTCGATTTTGGTAAAAATGGTCGATTTCTTGGCCAATGACCACCTCATTGACTGATATGTCAACTTTTAGCCAAAAAGTTAAATTTGGTCAAAATAGTCCATTTCTGACACAATGATCACCCCATTGACTCAATGGGTCAACTTTTGACAAAAAAATTTAATTTTGGTCAAAATAGTCAATTTTTGACCTTATGAACAATTATTGACCTAATAAGTCAATCTTTGACTAAAAAGTTAACGTAGGTCAAAATGTTCTATCCTTGACCCAATGACCAACCCATTCACCCAATAGGTTAACTTTTGACCAAAACCTAATTACCAATTATAGACCCAATAAGTCAATCTCTGACTAAAAAGTCAACTTTGGTCAAAATGGTCAATCTTTGACCCAAGGACCAACCAATTGACCAAATAGGTCAACTTTTGACCAAAAAGACAATTATGGTTAAAATATTCAATTTTTGACGTAATGACCACCCCATTGACAGAATATGTCAACTTTTGACCAAAAAGTCAACTTTGGTCAAAATAGTTAATTTCTCACCCAATGACCAAAAAGTCAACTTTGTTCAAATTGGTCATTTCTTGACCCAATAACCAACACATTGACCCAATAGGTCAACTTTTGACCAAAAAGTCAAATTTGGTCAAGATGGTCAATCCTTGACCAAATGCATAACCCGTTGACCCAATATGTCAAGTTTTGACAGAAAAGTCAATTTTGGTCAAAATAATCAATTTTATACCGAATGAGCACTCCTATGACCTAATACGTAAACATTTGACAAAAAATTAAGTTCGGTCAAAATGGTGAATTTCTGATGCAGTGACCAACCTATTGACCCAAAATGTCAACTTTTGAAAAAAAGTCAACTTTGGTCAAAAGTGACCCCCAATTGACCCAATGGGTCAACTTTTGATGAAAAATTCAATTTTGGTCAAAATAATCAATTTTTGACTCAATGACCAATTATTGACCTAATAAGTCAACCTCTGACAAAAAAGTCAACTTTGGTCGAAATGATCATTCTTTAACCGAATGACTGACCAATTGACCGAAAGGGTCAAGTTTTGAACAAAAAGACAACTTTGGTCAACCTTTTACCAAAAAGTTAATTTTGATCAAAATTGTCAATTTTGACCTAATGACCACCCCATTAACCTAATAGGACAACTTTTGACTAAAACATCAAGTTTGGTTAAAATGGTCAATTTCTGACTCAATGACCAACCCATTAACCCGATAGGTCAACTTTTGACCAAAAAATTAACTTTGGTCAAAATGGTCAATCCATGACCCAATGACAACCCCATAGACCCAATAGGTCAACTTTTAACCAAAATAGTAAATTTTTGACATAATGACCAATTATTGACCAAACAAGTCAATCTCTGACCAAAAAGTCAACTTTGGTTAAAATGGTCATCCTTGACTCAATGACCAACTTATTGAACCAATAGGTCAACTTTTGACCAAAAAGTCAATTATGGTATAAAAGGTCAATCTTTTACCTAGTGACCTAATTGATCAACCTTTGACCAAAAGCAAGTTTGGTCAAAATAGTTCATTTCTGACCCAATGACCAACCCATTAACCTGATAGGTCAACTTTTGACCATAAAGTCAATTTTGGTCAAAATAGTCAATTTTTGACCTAATGACCAACTCTTGATCCAGTCAGTCAATATCTTATAAAAAAGTCAACTTTGGTCAAAATGGTCAATCCAAGACCCAAATGACCAACCTATTGACCCAATAGGTCAACTTTTGACCAAAAAGTCAACTTTAGTTGAGATGGTTAATCCTTAACCCAATGACCAACCCATAGACCCAGGAGGTCAACTTTTGACCAAAATAGTCAATTTTTGACACAATGGCCAATTAATGACCCAATAAGTCAATCTCTGACCAAAAAGTCAACTTTAGTTAAAATTGTCAATACTTGACGCAATGACCAACACGTTGACCTAATTGGTCAACTTTTGACACAAAATTGAATTTAGTCAAAATAGTCAATCCTTGAGACAATGACCATCCCATTGGCACAATAGGTCAACTTTTACCAATAAGTCAATTTTGGTAAATATAGTCAATTTTCGATCTAATGACCACCCCATTGACACGATGGGTCAACTTTTGACCAAAAAGTTAACTTTGGTCAAAATGGTCAGTTTCTCACCAAATGACCACCCATTGACCTAATGGGTCAAATTTTGACCAAAAATTCAGTTTTGGTCAAAATAATTAATTTTTGACTTAATGACCAATTATTGACCAAATAAATCAATCTCTGACCAAAAAGTCAACTTAGGTAAAATTTGTCAATCCTTGACACAATGACCAACCCATTGACACAATAGGTCAACTTTTGACCTAAAAGTCAACTTTCGTCAAAATGGTCAATACATGACCCGATGACCCGATATATCAACTTTTGACCAAAAAGCATTTTTGGTAAAAATTGTCAATTTTTTACCTAATGACCACTCAATTGACCCAATATGTTAACTTTTAACCAAAAAGTTAACTTTGGTAAAAATGGTTAACTTCTGACCCAATGACAAAAATTTCAACTTTGGTTAAAATGGTCAATACTTGACCCAATGACTAACTCATTGACCTAATTGGTCAACTTTTGACCAAAAAGTCAAATTTGGCCAAAATATTTAAATTTTGACCTAATTACCAATTATTGACACAATAAGTCAATCTCTTACCAAAAAGTTAACTTTGGTTAAAATGGTCAATCATTGACCCAGACCAACCCATTGACCCAATTGGTCAACTTTTGACCAAAAAATCAACTTTGGTCAAAATGGTCAATCCTTTATCCAATGACCAACCTATTGACCCAACAAGTCAACTTTTGACCAAAAAGTCAATTTTGGTCGAAATAGTCAATTTTAACCTGATGACCAATTAATGACCTAATAAGTCAATCTCTGACCAAAAAGTCAACTTTGGTCAAGATGGTCAATCCTTGACCCAATGACCAACCCATTGACTCAATTGGTTAACTTTTGACTAAAAAATCAACTTTGGTCAAAATGGTCAATCCTTGACCCAATGACCAACCCATTGACCCAATAGATCAACTTTTGACAAAAAAGTGAACTTTAGTCAAAGTAGTCAATCTTTGATAATATGACCAACCCATTGACATAATAGGTCATCTTTTGACAAAAAGGTCAATTTTGGTCACTATAGTCAATTTTTGACCTAATGACCACACCATTGACCCAACAGGTCAACTTTTGACAAAAAGTCAACTTTGGTCAAAATGGTCAAATTCGACCCGATGACCTCCTCATTGACCTAATGGGTCAACATTTGACCAAAAATTTAATTTTGGTGAAAATAGTTAATTTTTGACCTAATGACCAATTATTGACCCGATAAGTCAATCTCTCACCAAAAAGTCAAGTTTGATCGAAATAGTCAATCCTTGACCCAATGACCAACACATTGACCAATATGCAAACTTTTGACCAAAAAGTCAATTTTGGTTAAAATAATCAATTTTTGACCTAATGACCACCCATTGACCCAATAGGTCAACTTTTGACCAAAATGTCAACTTTGGTGAAATGATCAATTTTTGACTCAATGACCAACCCACTGACCCAATAGATCAACTTTTGACTATAAAGTTATCTTTGGTCAAAATTGTCAATTCTTGACCCGATTACCATCTCGATGACCGAATAGGTCAACTTTTCGACCAAAAAGTAAACTTTAGTCAAAATGGTGCATTCTCGACCCAATGACCACCCCGTTAACCCAATGGGGTAACTTTAAACAGAAAATTTAATTTTGTCAAAATAGTCAATTTTTGACCTAATGACCAATTATTTAACCAATAAGTCAAACTCTGGTAAAAAAGTCAACTTTTGTCAAAATGGTTAATCTTTGACCCAATGACAAACCCATTAAACCAATATGTCAACTTTGTACCAAAAAGAAAATTTTGGTCAAAATAGTCAATTTTTTACCTAATGACCAACCATTGACCCAATAGGTCAACTTTTGACCAAAAAGTCAACTTTGGTCGAAATGGTCAATTCTCGACCGAATGACCAACCCATTGACTCAATAGATCAACTTTTGACCAAAAAGTCATCTTCGGTCAAAATGATCAATTATTGATCCAATTACCAATCGATTGACCGAATAGGTCGACTTTTGACCAAAAGTCGACTTTGGTCGAAATGATCAATTTCTTAACCCAATGACCGACCAGATGACCCAATGGGTCGACTTTTGACAAAAAATTTAATCTTGGTCAAAATAATCAATTTTTGACCTAATGAACAATTATTGACCTAAGAAGTCAACCCATTGACCAATAGGTCAACTTTTAACCAAAAGTCAACTTTGGTCAAAATGGTCAACTCTTGACCTACTGACCAAGCCATTGATCCAATAGGTGAACTTTTGACCAAAAAGTCAATTTTAGTAGAAATAGTCAATTTTTGACTTAATAACTAATTATTGACCCAGTAGGCCAATCTCTGACCAAAAAGTCAACTTTGGTTAAAATTGTTGATCTTTGACTCAATGACAAACCCATTGAGCCAACAGATTTACTTTTTAACTTTGGTTAAAATGATCAATTTCTAACCCAATGACCAACTTATTGACCCAATAGGTCAACTTTTGACCAAAAAGTCAACTTTGGTCAAAATGGTCAAACCTTGACCCAATGACCAAAACATTGACACAATAAGTCAACTTCTGACCAAATAGTCAATTTTGGTCAAAATTGACAAATTTTGACTTAATGTCCACCCATTGACCAAATATGTCAACTTTTCATCAAAAAGTCAACTTTGGTCAAAATGGTCAATTTTTAACCCAATGAGCAACCCATTGACCCAATAAGTCAACTTTTGACCAAAAAGTCAACTTTGGTCAAAATGTTCAATTCTTCATCCAATGACCAACACATTGAACAAATAAGTCAACTTTCGAACAAAAATTTAATTTGGGTCAAAATAGTCATTTTTTACCTAATGACCAATTATTGACCCAATAAGTTAATCTCTGACCAAAAAGTTAACTTTGGTCATAATTGTCAATCCTTGACCCAATGATAATCACATTGATCCAATAGGTCAACTTTTGACCAAAAAGTCAACTTTGGTCAAAATGGTAAATCCTTGACACATTGATCGAACCTATGCGTACATAATAGATCGAGTTTCGACCAAAAAGTCAATTTTGGTTAAAATAGTAAATTTCTTACTTAATGACTCAATTATTGACCCAATATGTCAACTTTTGACCAAAAGTGAACTTTGGTCAAAATGGTCAATCTTGACCGAATGACCAACCCATTGATCCAATAAGTCAACTTTTAACCAAAAGTCAACTTTGGTCAAAATGGTCTATCCTTGATCCAATGACCAACCCATTGACCCAACATGTCAACTTTTGACCAAAAAGTCAATTTTGGTCGAAATAGTCAATTTTAACCTGATGACCAATTAATGACCTAATAAGTCAATCTCTGACCAAAAAGTCAACTTTGGTCAAAATGGTCAATCCTTGACCCAATGACCAACCCATTGACTCAATTGGTTAACTTTTGACCAAAAAATCAACTTTGGTCAAAATGGTCAATCCTTGACCCAATGACCAACTCATTGACCCAATAGATCAACTTTTGACAAAAAAGTGAACTTTAGTCAAAGTAGTCAATCTTTGATAATATGACCAACCCATTGACATAATAGGTCATCTTTTGACAAAAAGGTCAATTTTGGTCACTATAGTCAATTTTTGACCTAATGACCACCCCATTGACCCAATAGGTCAACTTTTGACAAAAAAGTCAACTTTGGTCAAAATGGTCAAATTCTGACCCAATGACCACCTCATTGACCTAATGGGTCAACATTTGACCAAAAATTTAATTTTGGTGAAAATAGTTAATTTTTAACCTAATGACCAATTATTGACCCGATAAGTCAATCTCTGACCAAAAAGTCAAGTTTGATCGAAATAGTCAATCCTTGACCCAATGACCAACACATTGACCAATATGCAAACTTTTGACCAAAACGTCAATTTTGGTTAAAATAATCAATTTTTGACCTAATGACCACCCATTGACCCAATAGGTCAACTTTTGACCAAAATGTCAACTTTGGTGAAAATGATCAATTTTTGACTCAATGACCAACCCACTGACCCAATAGATCAACTTTTGACTATAAAGTTATCTTTGGTCAAAATGGTCAATTCTTGACCCAATTACCATCTCAATGACCAAATAGGTCAACTTTTGACCAAAAAGTAAACTTTAGTCAAAATGGTCTATTTCTGACCCAATGACCACCCCGTTAACCCATTGGGGTAACTTTAAACCGAAAATTTAATTTTGTCAAAATAGTCAATTTTTGACCTAATGACCAATTATTTACCCAATAAGTCAAACTCTGGCAAAAAAGTCAACTTTTGTTAAAATCGTTAATCTTTGACCCAATGACAAACCCATTAACCCAATATGTCAACTTTGTACCAAAAAGAAAATTTTGGTCAAAATAGTCAATTTTTTACCTAATGACCAACCATTGACCCAATAGGTCAACTTTTGACCAAAGGTCAACTTTGGTCAAAATGGTCAATTTTTGACCAAATGACCAACCCATTGACTCAATAGATCAACTTTTGACCAAAAAGTCATCTTCGGTCAAAATGATCAATTATTGACCCAATTACCAACTGATTGACCAAATAGGTCAACTTTTGACCAAAAAGTCAACTTTGGTCGAAATGATCAATTTCTAACCCAATGACCACCCAGATGACCCAATGGGTCAACTTTTGACAAAAAATTTAATCTTGGTCAAAATAATCAATTTTTGACCTAATGAACAATTATTGACCTAAGAAGTCAACCCATTGACCAATAGGTCTACTTTTAACCAAAAAGTCAACTTTGGTCAAAATGGTCAACTCTTGACCTACTGACCAACCCATTGATCCAATAGGTGAACTTTTGACCAAAAAGTCAATTTTAGTAGAAATAGTCAATTTTTGACCTAATAACCAATTATTGACCCAGTAGGCCAATCTCTGATCAAAAAGTCAACTTTGGTTAAAATTGTTGATCTTTGACTCAATGACAAACCCATTGAGCCAACAGATTTACTTTTTAACTTTGGTCAAAATGATCAATTTCTAACCCAATGACCAACTTATTGACCTAATAGGTCAACTTTTGACCAAAAAGTCAACTTTGGTCAAAATGGTCAAACCTTGGCCCAATGACCAAAACATTGACACAATAAGTCAACTTCTGACCAAAAAGTCAATTTTGGTCAAAATTGTCAAATTTTGACATAATGTCCACCCATTGACCAAATATGTCAACTTTTCACCAAAAAGTCAACTTTGGTCAAAATGGTCAATTTTTGACCCAATGAGCAACCCATTGACCCAATAAGTCAACTTTTGACCAAAAAGTCAACTTTGGTCAAAATGTTCAATTCTTCATCCAATGACCAACACATTGAACAAATAAGTCAACTTTAGAACAAAAAGTTAATTTGGGTCAAAATAGTCATTTTTTACCTAATGACCAATTATTGACCCAATAAGTTAATCTCTGACCAAAAAGTTAACTTTGGTCATAATGGTCAATCCTTGATCCAATGATAATCACATTGATCCAATAGGTCAACTTTTGACCAAAAAGTCAACTTTGGTCAAAATGGTAAATCCTTGACACATTGACGAACCCACAGACCCAATAGATCGAGTTTTGACCAAAAAGTCAATTTTGGATAAAATAGTAAATTTCTTACTTAATGACCAATTATTGACCTAATATGTCAACTTTTGACCAAAAGTCAACTTTGGTCAAAATGGTTAATCCTTGACCGACTGACCAACCCATTGACCCAATAGGTCAACTTTGACCAAAAAGTTAACTTTGGTCAAAATGGTCTATCCTTGACCCAATGACCAACCCATTAACCCAAAATGACAATTTTTGACCAAACAGTCAATTTTGGTCAAAATTGTCAATTTTTTACCTAATAACCACCTCTTGACCCAAACGTTTAATTTTGACCAAAAAGCAAAATTTGGTCAAAAAGCTCAATTTCTGACACAATGACGTTAATGTCAACTTTGGTGAAAATGGTCAATTTTCGATCCAATGACCAACCCATTGACCCAATTTGTCAACTTTTGACTAAAAAGTCAAGTTTGGCCAAAATAGTTAATCCTTGACCCATTGACCAACACATTGACCAAATAGGTTAACTTTTGACAAAAAAAAGTAATTTTTGGTCAAAATGATCAATTTTTGACCTAATGACCGCCACGTTGACCTAAGTAGGTCAACTTTTAACCAAAAAGACAACTTTGGTCAAAATGGTCAATCCTTGCCCAATGACCAACACATTGACCCAATAGGTCAAGTTTTGACCAAGAAAATCATCTTTGGTCAAAATGGTCAATTCCTGACCCAATTACCGACACTTTAATTAAACAAGTCAACTTTTGACCAAAAAGTCAACTTTGGTAAAAATGGTTAATTTTTAACCCAATGACCACCCCGTTAACCCAATGGGTTAACTTTTGACCAAAAAATTAATTTTGGTCAAAATAGTCAATTGTTGATCTAATGACCAATTATTGACCAATAAGTCAATCTCTGACCAAAAAGTCAACTTTGGTCAAAATGGCCAATCCTTGACCCAATGACCAACCCATTGACCCAAAAGGTCAACTTTTGACCAAAAAGTCAACTTTGGTTAAAATGATCAATCCTTGAACTAATGACCAACCCATTGGCCTAAACAGTCAACTTTTGTCCAAAAAGTCAAATTGGTCAAAATAGTTAATTTTTGAATTAATGAAAAATTATTGACCCAACAAGTTAAGCTCTGACCAAAAAGTCAGCTATGGTCAATATGGTCAATCCTTGACCCAATGACCAACCCATTGACCCAATAGGTCAACTTTTGACTAAAAAGTCAACTTTGGTCAAAATGATCAATCATTGACCCAATGATAAGCCCTTTGACCAAATAGGTCAATTTTTGACCAAAAAGTCAATTTTGGTCAAAAAAGTCAATTTTTGACCAAATGATCACCCATTGACCCAATAGGTCAACTTTTGACCAAAAAGTCAACTTTGGTCAAAATGGTTAATTTTTTATCCAATGACCAACCCATTGACCCATTATGTCAACTTTTGACTAAAAAGTCATCCTTGGTCAAAATGGTCAATTCTTGACCCAATCACCAACTCATTGAACAAATATGTCAACTTTGGTCAAAATGGTAAATTTCTGACCCAATGACTACCCCGATGACCCGATGGGTTAAATTTTGGAAAAAAAATCAATTTAGGTCAAAATAGATAATTTTGGACCTAATGATCAATTATTAACCCAATAAGTCAATCTATGACCAAAACGTCAACTTTGGTCGAAATGGTCAATCTTTGATCCAATGACTAACCCATTAACCCAATAGGTTAACTTTGGACAAAAAGTCAACTTTGGTCAAAATGGTCATTCCTTGACCCAATGACCAACCGATTGACTTTTGACCAAAAAGTTAATTTTGATCAAAATTGTCAATTTTTGAAATATTCACCAACACATTAACCTAATAGGACAATTTTTGACCAAAACATCCAGTTTAGTTAAAATGATCAATTTCTGACCTAATGACCAACCCATTAACCCGATAGGTCAACTTTCGAACAGAAGTCAACTTTGGTCAAAATGGTAAATCCTTGACCCAAAGACAAACCCATAGACCCAATAGGTCAATTTTTGACCAAAATAGTCAATTTTTGACATAATGACCAATTATTGACCCAATAAGTGAATCTCTGACCAAAAAATCAATTTTGGTCAAAATGGTCAATCCTTGACCCAAAGACCAACCCATTGACCCAATATGTCAACTTTTGACCAAAAGTGAACTTTAGTCAAAATAGTCAATCCTTGACACAATGACCAACCCATTGACACATTAGGTCAACTTTTGACCAAAACATCAATTTTGGTGAATATAGTCAATTTTTTAACTAATGACCACCCCATCGACCCAATTGGTCAACTTTTGACCAAAAGTTAACTTTGGTCGAAATGGAAAATTTCTAACCCAATGACCAACCCATTGATCCAATAGGTCAACATCTGACAAAAAGTTAACCTTAGTCAAAATGGTTAATCATTGACCCAATGACCAACCCATCGACCCAATATGTAAACTTTTGACCAAAAAGGTCAACTTTGGTCTAAATGGTCAATCCTCGACCCAATGACCAACCAATAAACTTAATAGGTCAACTTTGGACCAAAAGTCAACTTTAGTCAAAATGGTCAATCCTTAACTAAAAGACCTACCCATTGACCAATAGGTCCATTTTTTACCAAAAATTCAACTTTGATCAAAACGGACAATCCTTGACCAAATAGTCATCCCATTGACTTAATAGGTTAACTTTTAACCAAAAAGTTAATTTTGGTCAAAATAGTCAATTTTTGACCTAATCACCACCCATTGACCCAATTGCTCAATTTTTGACCAAAATGTGAATTTTGGTCAAAATGGTCAATCCTTGACACAATGGCATACCCATGGACCCAATTGGTCAACTTTCGACAAAAAAGTAAATTTTCGTAAAAATAGTCAATTTTTAACTAAACAACCACCCCGTTGACCCAATATGTCAACTTTTGATCAAAAAGTCAACTTTGGTCAAAATGGTCAATCCTTGACCCAGCGACAGAATATGTCAACTTTTGACCAAAAAGTCAACTTCAGTTAAAATGATCAACCTTCGACCAAATAACCAACCCACTGACCCAATAGGTTAACTCTTGACCAAAAAGACAACTTTGGTCAAAATGGTCAATTTTTGACCTAATGACCAACCCATTGACTAAATAGGTCAAATTTTGACCAAAAAGTCAATTTTGATCAAAATAGTCAATTTTTGACAAAATGAACACCCCATTGACAATATTGATGAACTTTTGACAAAAAGTCAGCTTTGGTCGACATGGTTAATTTCTGACCCAATGAACAAAAAGTCATTTTTTGTTAAAACGGTTAATATTTGACCCAATAACCAACTCATTAAACCAATTGGTCAAATTTTAAGCAAAAAGTCAACTTTGGTCAAAATGGTCAATCCTTGACCCAATGACCAACCAATTGACCTAATAGTTTAACTTTTGACCAAAAAGTCAATTTTGGTTAAAATAGTCAATTTTTTACCTAATGATCCCCCCATTGACCCAATAAGTTAACTTTTGACAAAAAGTCAATTTTGGTAAAATTTGTAAATTTCTTACCCAATGCCCAACCCGTTGACCCAATAGGTCAACCTTTGGCAAAAAAGTCAATTTATGTAAAAATGGTCAATTTATTAGCCAATGACCACCTCATTGACCCAATAGGTCAACATTTGGCTAAAAAGTTAAATTTGGTCAAAATGATCCATTTCTGACACAATGACCACCCCATTGACTCAATGGGTCAACTTTTGACCAAAAAATTCAATTTTGGTCAAAATTGTCAATTTTTGACCTCATGACCAATTATTGACCTAATAAGTCAATCTTTAACCAAAAAGTTAACGTAGGTCAAAATGTTCTATCCTTGACCCAATGACCAACCCATTGACCCAATAGGTTAACTTTTGACCAAAACCTAATTACCGATTATAGACTCGATAAGTCGATCTCGACCAAAAATCGACTTTTGTCAAAATGGTCGATCTTTGACCCAATGACCGACCGATTGACAAAATAGATCAACTTTTGACCAAAAGATAATTTTGATTAAAATATTCAATTTTAGACCTAATGACCACCCCATTAACGGAATAAGTCAACTTTTAACCAAAAAGTCAACTTTGGTCAAAATAGTTAATTTCTTACCCAATGACCAAAAAGTTAACTTTGTTCAAAATGGTCATTTCTTGACCCAATAACCAACACATTGACCAAATAGGTCAACTTTTGACCAAAAACTCAAATTTGGTTAAAATGGACAATCCTTGACCTATTGCCTAACCCGTTGACGCAATAGGTCAAATTTTGACCAAAAAGTCAATTTTGGTCAAAATAGTCTATTTTTTACCGATTGAGCATTCCAATGACCTAATAGGTAATCTTTTGACAAAAAGTTAAATTCAGTCAAAATGGTGAATTTCTGATGCAATGACTAACACATTGACCCAAAATGTCAACTTTTGACAGAAGTCAACTTTGGTCAAAATTGTCAATTTCTAACTTAATGACCCTCAATTGACCCTATGGGTCAACTTTTGACGAAAAATTCAATTTTGGTCAAAATAATCAATTTTTGACCGAATGACCAATTATTGACCCAATAAGTCAACCTATGACCAAAAAGTCAACTTTGGTCGAAATAATCAATCTTTGACCCAATGACTAACTAATTGACCGAAAAGGTCAAGTTTTGAACAAAAAGATAACTTTGGTCAAAATGGTCAATCCTTGACCTAATGACCAACTAATTGACCCAATAGGTCAACCTTTGACCAAAAAGTTAATTTTGATCAAAATTGTCAATTTTGACCTAATGACCACCCCATTAACCCAATAGGACAACTTTTGACTAAAACATCAAGTTTGGTTAAAATGGTCAATTTCTGACCCAATGACCAACCCATTAACCCGATAGGTCAACTTTTGAACAAAAATTCAACTTTGGTCAAAATGGTCAATCTTGACCCAATGACAACCCCATAGACCCAATAGGTCAACTTTTGACCAAAATAATAAATTTTTGACATAATGACCAATTATTGACCAAATAAGTCAATCTCTGACCAAAATGTCAACTTTGGTCAAAGTGGTTCATCCTTGACTCAATGACCAACCCATTGACCCAATAGGTCAACTTTTGACCAAAAAGTCAATTATGGTCAAAAAGGTCAATCTTTTACCAAGTGACCTAATTGATCAACCTTTGACCAAAAAGTAATTTTGGTCGAAATAGTCCATTCTGACTAAATGACCACCCATTAACATGATAGGTCAATTTTTGAACAAAAAGTCAATATAAGTCAAAATGGTCAATCCTTGACCCAATGACCAACCTATTGACCCAATAGGTCAACTTTTGACCAGAAAGTCAATTTTGGTCAAAATAGTCAATTTTTGACCTAATGACCAACTCTTGATCTAGTAAGTCAATATCTTACAAAAAAGTCAACTTTGGTCAAAATGGTCAATCCAAGACCCAATGACCAACGTATTGACCCAAAAGGTTAACTTTTGACCAAAATTTCAACTTTGGTACAAATGGTCAATCCTTGACGAAATGACCAACCCATTGACCCAATAGGTCAATTTTGACTAAAAAGTCAACTTTGGTTGAAATGATCAATCCTTGACCCAATGACCAACCCATAGACCCAAGAGGTCAACTTTTAACCCAAATAGTTAATTTTTGACACAACGACCAATTTCTGACCTAATAAGTCAATCTCTGACTAAAAATTTGACTTTAGTTAAAATTTTCCATACTTGACGCAATTACCAACCCGTTGACCCAATTGGTCAACTTTTGACCAAAAATTGAATTTAGTCAAAATAGTCAATCCTTGAGACAATGTCCATCCCATTGGCACAATAGGTCAACTTTGACCAATAAGTCTATTTTAGTCAATATAGTCAATTTTCGATCTAATGACCACCACATTGACACAATAGGTCAACTTTTCACCAAGAAGTCAACTTTGGTCAAAATGGTCAGTTTCTCACCAAATGACCACCCCATTGACCTAATGGGTCCACTTTTAACCAAAAACTCAGTTTTGGTCAAAATAGTCAATTTTTGACTTAATGACCAATTATTGACCAAATAAATCAATCTTTGACCAAAAAGTCAATTTTGGTCAAATTTGTCAATCCTTCACACAATGACCAACCCATTGACACAATAGGTTAACTTTTGACCTAAAAGTCAACTTTGGTCAAAATGGTCAATCCATGACCCGATGACACGATATAGCAACTTTTGACCAAAAAGCAATTTTGGTAAAAATTATCAATTTTTTAAATAATGACCACTGAATTGACCCAACATGTCAACTTTTAACCAAAAAGTTAACTTTGGTAAAAATGGTTAACTTCTGACCTAATGACAAAAATTTCAACTTTGGTTAAAATGGTCAATTCTTGACCCAATGACTAACTCATTGACCTAATTGGTCAACTTTTGACCAAAAAGTCAGATTTGGTCAAAATATTCAATTTTTGACCTAATTACCAATTATTGACCCAATAAGTCAATCTCTTACCAAAAAGTTAACTTTGGTCAAAATGGTCAATCATTGACCCAATGACCAACCCATTGGCCTAATTGGTCAACTTTTGACCAAAAATCAACTTTGGTCAAAATGGTCAATCCTTGATCCAATGACCAACCCATTGACCGACAATGTCAACGTTTGACCAAAAAGTCAATTTTGGTCAAAGTAGTCAATTTTAACCTAATGACCAATTAATGACCTAATAAGTTAATCTCTGACCAAAAAAAGTCAACTTTGGTCAAAATGGTCGATCCTTAACCCGATGTCCAACCCATTGACCTAATTAGTCGACTTTTGACAAAAATCGGCTTTGGTCGAAATGGTCAATCCTTGACCCAATGACCAACCCATTGACCCAATAGGTCAACTTTTGACAAAAAAGTAAACTTTAGTCAAAGTAGTCAATCTTTAATAATATGACCAACCCATTGACACATTAGGTTAACTATTGACAAAAAGGTCAATTTTGGTCAATATAGTCAATTTTTGACCTAAAGACCACCCCCATTGCCCCAATAGGTCAACTTTTGACGAAAAAGTCAACATTGGTAAAAATGGTCAAATTCTGACCCAATGACCACCTAATTGACCTAATGGGTAAAATTTTGACCAAAAATTCTATTTCGGTTAAAATAGTCAATTTTTGACCTAATGACCAATTATTGACCCGATAAGTCAATCTCTCACCAAAAAGTCAACTTTGATCGAAATAGTCAATCCTTGACCCAATGACAACCCATTGACCCAATATGTGAACTTTTGACCAAAAAGTCAATTTTGGTGAAAATAGTAAATTTTTGAATGACCACCCATTGACCCAATAGGTCAACTTTTGATCAAAAAGTCAACTTTGGTGAAAATGATCAATTTTTTACTCAATGACCAACCCATTGACCCAATAGATCAATGTTTGACTATAAAGTTATCTTTGGTCAAAATGGTCAATTCTTAACCCAATTACCATCTCAATGACTAAATAGGTCAACTTTTGACGAAAAAGTCAACTTTGGTCAAAATGGTCTATTTCTGACCCAATGACCACCCCGTTGATCCAATAGGGTAACTTTAAATTGAAAATTTAATTTTGTCAAAATAGTCAATTTTTGACCTAATGACCAATTATTTACCCAATAAGTCAAACTCTGGCAAAAAAGTCAACTTTTGTAAAAATGGTCAATACTTGACCCAATGATAAACCCATTAACCCAATATGTCAACTTTGGACCAAAAAGTCAATTTTGGTCAAAATAGTCAATTTTTGACCTAATGACCAACCATTGACCCAATAGGTCAACTTTTGACCAAAAAGTCAACTTTGGTCAAAATGGTCAATTTTTGACCAAATGACCAACCCAATGACTCAATAGATCAACTTTTGACCAAAAAGTCATCTTTGGTTAAAATGGTCAATTATTGACCCAATTACCAACTGATTGACCAAATAGATCAACTGTTGACCAAAAAGTCAACTTTGGTCGAAAGGATGAATTTCTAACCCAATGATCACCCGGATGACCTAATGGGTCAACTTTTGACCAAAAATTTAATCTTGGTCAAAATAATCAATTTTTGATCTAATGAGCAATTATTGACACAAGAAGTCAACCACAGACTAAAAAGTCAACTTTGGTCAAAATGGTTAATCCTTAAGCCAATGACCAACCCATTGACCAATAGGTCAACTTTGGTCAAAATGGTCAACTCTTGACCTAATGGCCAACCCATTGACCCAATACGTGAACTTTTAACCAAAAAGTCAATTTTGGTAAAAATAGTCAATTTTTCACCTAATAAATAATTACCGACCCAGTAGGCCAATCTCTAACCAAAAAGTCAATTTTGGTTAAAATGTTGATCTTTGACTCAAAGACAAACCCATTGAGCCAATGGATTTACTTTTTAACTTTGGTCAAAATGGTCAATTTTTAACCCAATAACCAAGTTGTTGACCCATTAGGTCAACTTTTGACCAAAAAGTCAACTTTGGTCAAAATGGTCAAACCTTAACCCAATGACCAAAACATTGACACAAAAATTTAACTTCTGACCAAAAAGTCAATTTTGGTCAAAATTGTCAAATTTTGACCTAATGACCACCCATTGAACAAATAGGTCAACTTTTCACCAAAAAGTCAACTTTGGTCAAAATAGTCAATTTTTGACCCAATGACCAACCCATTGACCCAATAAGTCAACTTTTGACCAAAAAGTCAACTTTGGTCAAAATGGTCAATTCTTCATCCAATGACCAACACATTGAACAAATAAGTCAACTTTTGAACAAAAAGTTAATTTGGGTCAAAATAGTCAATTTTTGACCTAATGACCAATTTTTGACCCAATAAGTCAATCTCTGACCAAAAAGCTAACTTTATTCATAATGGTCAATCATTGACCCAATGATAATCACATTGACCCAATTGGTTAACTTTTGACCAAAAAGTCAACTTTGGTCAAAATGGTAATTCTTTGACAAAATGACGAACCCACAGACCCAATAGATCGAGTTTTGACCAAAAAGTCAATTTTTGTTAAAATAGTAAATTTCTTACTTAATGACCAATTATTGACCCAATATGTCAACTTTTGACCAAAAAGTGAACTTTGGTCAAAATGGTCAATCCTTGACCGAATGACCAACCCATTGACCCAATAGGTCAACTTTTGACCAAAAAGTCAACTTTGGTCAAAATGGTTTATCCTTGACCCAATGACCAACCCATTAATCCAAAATGACAATTTTTGACCAAACAGTCAATTTTTGTCAAAATTGTCAATTTTTGACCTAATAACCACCTCTTGACCCAAAAGTTTAATTTTGACCAAAAAGCCAAATTTGGTCAAAAAGTTCAATTTCTGACACAATAATGTTAATGTCAACTTTGGTGAAAATGGTCAATCTTCGATCCAATGACCAACACATTGACCCAATTTGTCAACTTTTGACTAAAGAGTCAAGTTTGGCCAAAATAGTTAATCCTTGACCCATTGACCAACACATTGACCCAATAGGTTAACTTTTGACCAAAAAGTAAAGTTTGGTCAAAATTGTCAATTTTTGAACTAATGACCGCCTCTTTGACCTAAGTAGGTCAACTTTTGACCAAAAAGACAACTTTGGTCAGAATGGTCAATCCTTGCCAATGACCAACACATTGACCCAATAGGTCAACTTTTGACCAAGAAAATCATCTTTGGTAAAAATGGTCAATTCCTCACCCACTTACCAACTCTTTAATTAAACAAGTCAACTTTTGACCACAAAGTCAACTTTGGTTAAAATGGTTAATTTCTAACCCAATGACTACCCCGTTAACCCAATGGGTTAACTTTTGACCAAAAATTTAATTTTGGTCAAATTAGTCAAGTATTGATCTAATGACCAAATATTGACCCAATAAGTCAATCTATAACCAAAAAGTCAACTTTGGTCAAAATATTCAATCCTTGACCCAATGACAAACCAATTAACCCAATAGTTCAGCTTTTGACTAAAAAGTCAATTTTGGTCAAAATAGTCAATTTTTGACTTAATAACCACCCATTGACCCAATTGGTCAACTTATGACTAAAAAGTCAATTTTGGTAAAAAATAATCAATTTTTGACCTGATGACCAATTATTAGCCCAGTAAGCCAATCTCTGACCAAAAAGTCAACTTTGGTCAAAATAGCCAATCCTTGACCCAATGACCAACCCATTGACCCAAAAGGTCAACTTTTGACCAAAAAGTCAACATTGGTTAAAATCATCGATCCTTGACCTAATGACCAACCCATTGGTTTAAACAATCAACTTTTGTCCAAAAAGTCAAATTGGTCAAAATAGTCAATTTTTGAATTAATGAAAAATTATTTACCCAACAAGTCAAGCTCTGACCAAAAAGTCAACAATGGTCAATATGGTCAATCCTTGACCCAATGACCAACCCAATGACCCAATAGGTCAACTTTTGACTAGAAAGTCAACTTTGGTCAAAATGATCAATCATTGACCCAATGATAAGCCCATTGACCAAATAGGTCAATTTTTGACCAAATAGGTCAATTTTTGACCAAAAAGTCAATTTAGGTCAAAATAGTCAATTTTTGACCAAATGATCACCCATTGACCCAGTAGCTTAACTTTTGACCAAAAAGTCAACTTTGGTCAAAATGGTTAATTTTTTACCCAATGACCAACCCATTGACCCATTATGTCAACTTTTGACTAAAAAGTCATCTTTGGTAAAAATGGTCAATTCTTGACCCAATTACCAACTCATTGACCAAATATGACAATTTTGGTCAAAATGGTAAATTTCTGACCCAATGACCACCCCGATGACCTGGTGGGTTAAATTTTGAAAAAAAATTCAATTTAGCTCAAAATTGATAATTTTAGACCTAATGATCAATTATTAACCTAATAAGTCAATCTTTGACCAAAAAGTCAACTTTGGTCAAAATGGTCAATCCTTGACCCAATGACAAACCCATTGACCCAATTGGTCTACTTTTCACCAAATAGTCAATTTTTGACCTAATGACCACCCATTAACCCAATAAGTCAAATTTTAACCAAAGTCAACTTTAGTCAAAATGGTCAATTCTTGACCCAATGACCAACCCATTGACCAAATAGATCAACTTTTGACCCAAGAGTCATCTTCGATCAAAAAGGTCAATTCTTGACTCATTTACCAACTCATTGACTAAATATGTCAATTTTTGACCAAGAAGTCAACTTAGTTAAAATGGTCAATTTCTGACCTAAAGGCCACCCCGTTGACCCAATGGGTCAACTTTTGAACAAAAAATCAATTTTGGTCAAAATATTCAATTTTTGACCTAATGACCAATTATTGACCCAGTAAGCCAATCTCTGACCTAAAAGTCAACTTTGGTCAAAATGGTCAATCCATGAACCAATGACCAACCCATTGTCCCGATTGGTCAACTTTTGACCAAAAAGTCAACTTTAGTCAAAATTATGAATCCTTGACCCAATGACTAACGCATTGGCCTAATAGGTCAACTTTTGACCAAAAAGTTAATTTTGGTCAAACTAGTCAATTTTGGAATTCATGACCAATTATTGACCCAATAAGTCAGTCTCTGACCAAAAAGTCAACTTTAGTCAAAATGGTCAATCCTTGACCCAATGACAAATCCATTGACCAAATAAGTTAACTTTTGACAAAAAATTCAATTTTGGCAAAATAGTCAATTTTTTACCTAAAGACCGCACATTGACCCAATAGGTTAACTATTGATCAAAATGTCTACTTTGGTCAAAATGGTCAATTTTTAACCCAATGACCAACCCATTGACCCAATAGATCAAATTTTGACAAAAAAGTCATCTTCGTTCAAAATGGACAATTCTTGACCCAATTAACAACTCATTGACCTAATAGGTCAACTTTTGACCAAAAAGTAAACTTTGATTAAGATGGTCAATTTATGACCCAATGGCCACCTTGTTGACCTAATGGGTCAACTTTTGAGCAAAAATTTAATTTTGGTCAAAATATTTAATTTTTGACCTAATGATCAATTATTTACCCAATAAGACAATCTTTGACCAAAAAGTCAACATTGGTCAAAATGGTCAATCCTTGACCTTATGACCAACCCATTTACCCTATAGGTCAACTTTTAACCAAAAAGTCAACATTGCTCAAAATTGTCAATCCTTGACCGAATGACCAACCCGTTGACTGAATAGATCAACTTTTAACCAAAAAGTCAATTTTGTTTAAAATAGTCAATTTTGGACATAATGACTAATTATTGACCCAGTAAGCCAATCTCTGACCAAAAAGTCAACTTTGGTCAAAATAGTCAATCTATGACCCAATGACCAACCCATTAACCCAATAGGTCAATTTTTTACCAAAAGGTCAACTTTGGTCAAAATGATCAATCCTTGTCCCAATGACCAACCCATTGGCCTAATAGGTCAACCTTTGACCAAAAAGTCAATTTTGGTCGAAATAATCAATTTTTAAATTAATGACCAAATATTGACCCAATAAGTCAATCTCTGACCATAAAGTCAACTTTGGTCAAAACGCTCAATCATTGACCCAATGAAAAACCCATTAACCCAATAGCTCAACTTTTGACCAAAACGTCAATTTTGGTTAAAATAGTCAATTTTTGACCTAATGACCACCCATTGACCCAATAGGTCAACTTTTGACCAAAAAGTCAATTTAGGTTAAAATGGTCAATTTTTTAACCAATGACAAGCCATTGGTCGAATAGATCAACTTTTGACCAAAAAGTCAATTTTGGTCAAAATGGTCAATCCTTAACCCAATGACCAACCCATTGACCCAATAGGTCAACTTTTGACCAAAAAGTCAATTTTAGTCAAAGTAGTCAATCTTTGATAATATGACCAACCCATTGACACATTAGGTCAACTTTTGACAAAAAGGTCAATTTTCGTCAATATTGTCAATTTTTGACCTAATGACCACCCCCATTGACCCATAGGTCAACTTTTGACGAAAAAGTCAACTTTGGTCAAAATGGTCAAATTCTAACCCAATGACCACCTCATTGACCTAATGGGTTAACTTTTGACTAAAAAATCAATTTTAGTTAAAATAGTCAATTTTTTACCTAATGACCAATTATTGACCCGATAAGTCAATCTCCCACCAAAAAGTCAACTTTGATCGATAGTCAATCCTTGACCTAATGACAACCCATTGACCCAATATGTGAACTTTAGACCAAAAAGAGAATTTTTGTCAAAATAGTCAATTTTTAACCAAATGACCACCCATTGACTCAATAGGTCAACTTTTGATCAAAAAGTCAACTTTGGTGAAAATGATCAATTTTTGACTCAATGACCAACCCATTGACCTAATAGATCAACTTTTGACTATAAAGTTATCTTTGCTCAAAATGGTCAATTCTTGACCCAATTACCATCTCAATGATCAAATTGGTCAACTTTTGACGAAAAAGTCAACTTTGGTCAAAATGTTTTATTTCTGACCCAATGACCACCCCGTTGATCCAATGGGGTAACTTTTAACCGAAAATTTAATTTTGCAAAATAGTCAATTTTTGACCTAATGACCAATTATTTACCCAATAAGTCAAACTCTGACAAAAAAGTCAACTTTTGTAAAAATGGTCAATCCTTGACCCAATGATAAACCCATTAACTCAATATGTCAACTTTGGACCAAAAAGTCAATTTTGGTCAAAATAGTCAATTTTTGACCTAATGACCAACCATTGACCCAATAGGTCAACTTTTGACCAAAAAGTCAACTTTGGTCAAAATGGTTAATTTTTGACCAAATGACCAACCCATTGACTCAATTGATCAACTTTTGACCAAAAAGTCATCTTTGGTCAAAATGGTCAATTGTTGACCCAATTACCAATTTATTGACCAAATTGGTCAACTATTGACCAAAATGTCAACTTTGGTCGAAAGGATCAATTTCTAACCCAATGATCACCCGGATGACCCAATGGGTCAACTTTTGACCAAAAATTTAATTTTGGTCAAAATAATCAATTTTTGACCTAATGAGCAATTATTGACCCAAGAAGTCAACCACCGACTAAAAAGTCAACTTTGGCCAAAATGGTCAATCCTTAACCCAATGACCAACCCATTGACCAATAGGTCAACTTTTGACCAAAAAGTCAACTTTGGTCAAAATGGTCAACTCTTGACCTAATGGCCAACCCATTGACCCAATACGTGAACTTTTGACCAAAAAGTCAAATTTGGTAGAAGTAGTCAATTTTTCACCTAATAACCAATTACTGGCCCAGTAGGCCAATCTCTGACGAAAAAACCAATTTTGGTTAAAATGGTTGATCTTAGACTCAATGACAAACCCATTGAGCCAATAGATTTACTTTATAACTTTGGTCAAAATGGTCAATTTCTAACCGAATACCAACTTGTTGACCCAATAGGTCAACTTTTGACTAAAAAGTCAACTTTGGTCAAAATGGTCAAACCTTAACCCAATGACCAAAACATTGACACAATAATTCAACTTCTGACCAAAAAGTCAATTTTGGTCAAAATTGTCAAATTTTGACCTAATGACCACCCATTGAACACATAGGTCAACTTTTGACCAAAAAGTCAACTTTGGTCAAAATAGTCAATTTTTGACCCAATGACCAACCCATTGACCCAATAAGTCAACTTTTGACCAAAAAGTCAACTTTGGTCAAAATGGTCAATTCTTCACCCAATGACCAACACATTGAACAAATAAGTCAACTTTTGAACAAAAAGTTAATTTGGGTCAAAATAGTTAATTTTTGACCTAATGACCAATTATTGACCCAATAAGTCAATCTCTGACAAAAAAGCTAACTTTAGTCATAATGGTCAATCATTGACCCAATGATAATCACATTGACCCAATAGGTCAACTTTTGACTAAAAAGTCAACTTTGGTCAAAATGGTAATTCCTTGACACAATGACGAACCCACAGACCCAATAGATTGAGTTTTGACCAAAAAATCAATTTTGGTTAAAATAGTAGATTTCTTTTTTAATGACCAATTATTGACCCAATATGTCAACTTTTGACCAAAAAGTGAACTTTAGTCAAAATGGTCAATCCTTGACCGAATGACCAACTCATTGACCCAATAGGTCAACTTTTGACCAAAATGTCAACTTAGGTCAAAATGGTCTATCCTTGACCCAATGACCAAACCATTGACCCAAAAAGATAATTTTTGACCAAACAGTCAACTTTTCTCAAAATTGTCAATTTTTGTCAAAATTGTCAATTTTTGTCAAAATTGTCAATTTTTGACCTAATAACCACCTCTTGACCCAAAAGTTTAATTTTGACCAAAAAGCCAAATTTGGTCAAAAAGCTCAATTTCTGACACAATGACTTTAATGTCAACTTTGGTGAAAATGGTCAATCTCCGATCCAATGACCAACCCATTGACCCAATTTGTCAACTTTTGACTAAAGAGTCAAGTTTGGCCAAAATAGTTAATCCTTGACCCATTGACCAACACATTGACCCAATAGGTTAACTTTTGACCAAAAAGTAAAGTTTGGTCAAAATTGTCAATTTTTGACCTAATGGCAGCCTCGTTGACCTAAGTAGGTCAACTTTTGACCAAAAAGACAACTTTGGTCAAAATGGTCAATCCTTGCCCAATGACCAACACATTGACCCAATAGGTCAACTTTTGACCAAGAAAATCATCTTTGGTCAAAAGGGTCAATTCCTGACCCAATTACCAACTATTTAATTAAACAAGTCAACTTTTGACCAAAAAGTCAACTTTGGTCAAACTGGTATTTTCTAACCCGATGACCACACCGTTAATCCAATGGGTTAACTTTTGACCAAAAATTTAATTTTGGTCAAAATAGTCAATTGTTGATCTAATGACCAATTATTGACCCAATAAGTCAATCTCTGACCAAAAAGTCAACTTTGGTCAAAATGTTCAATCCTTGACCCAATGACAAACTCATTGACCCAATAGTTCAGCTTTTGACTAAAAAGTTAATTTTTGTCAAAATAGTCAATTTTTGATTTAATAAACACCCATTGACCCAATTGGTCAACTTATGACCAAAAAGTCAATTTTGGTAAAAAATTGTCAACTTTTGACCTGATGACCAATTATTAGCCGAGTAAGCCAATCTCTGACCAAAAAGTTAACTTTGGTCAAAATGGTCAATCCTTGACCCAATAACCAACCCATTGACCCAAAAGGTCAACTTTTGACCAAAAAGTCAACTTTTGTTAAAATGATCAATCCTTGACCTAATGACCAACCCATTGGCCTAAATAGTCAACTTTTGTCCAAAAAGTCAAATTGGTCAAAATAGTCAATTTTTGAATTAATGAAAAATTATTTACCCAACAAGTCAAGCTCTGACCAAAATGTCAACTATGGTCAATATGGTCAATCCTTGACCCAATGACCAACCCATTGACCCAACAGGTCAAATTTTGACTAAAAAGTCAACTTTGGTCAAAATGATCAATCATTGACCCAATGATAAGCCCATTGACCAAATAGGTCAATTTTTGACCAAAAAGTCAATTTAGGTCAAAATAGTCAATTTTTTACCAAATGATCACCCATTGACCCAATAGGTCAACTTTTGACCAAAAAGTTAAATTTTGTCAAAATGGTTAATTTTTGACCCAATGACCAACCCATTGACCCATTATGTCAACTTTTGACTAAAAAGTCATCTTTGGTAAAAATGGTCAATTCTTGACCTAATTACCAACTCATTGAACAAATATATCAACTTTGGTCAAAATGGTAATTTTCTGACCCAATGACCACCCAGATGACCCGGTGGGTTAAATTTTGAAAAAAAAATTCAATTTTGGTCAAAATTGATTATTTTGGACCTAATGATCAATTATTAACCAAATAAGTCAATCTTTGACCAAAAAGTCAACTTTGGTCGAAATGGTCAATCCTTGACCCAATGACAAACCCATTAACCCAATTGGTCTACTTTTGACCAAATAGTCAATTTTTGACCTAATGACCAACATTAACCCAATAGGTCAACTTTTGACCAAAAAGTCAACTTTAGTCAAAATGGTCAATTTTTGACCCAATGACCAACCCATTGACCAAATAGATCAACTTTTGACCCAAGAGTCATCTTCGGTCAAAATGGTCAATTCTTGACTCAATTACCAACTCATTGACTAAATAGGTCAATTTTTGACCAAGAAGTCAACTTGGTCAAAATGGTCAATTTCTGACCCAAAGGCCACCCCGTTGACCTAATGGGTCAACTTTTGACCAAAAAATCAATTTTGGTCAAAATATTCAATTTTGACCTAATGACCAGTTATTGAACCAAAAAGCCACCTCTGACCAAAAAGTTAACTTTGGTCAAAATGGTCAATCATTGACCCAATGACCAACCCATTGTCCTGATAGGTAAACTTTTGACCAAAAAGTCAACTTTAGTCAAAATTACGAATCCTTGACCCAATGACTAACCCATTGGCCTAATAGGTCAACTTTTGACCAAAAAGTTAATTTTGGTCAAACTAGTCAATTTTTTAACCAATGACCAAAAAGTTCATGACCAATTATTGACCCAATAAGTCAGTCTCTTACCAAAAAGTCAACTTTGGTCAAAATGGTCAATCCTTGACTTAATGACAAGCCCATTGACCCAATAAATTAACTTTTGACAAAAAATTCAATTTTGGCAAAATAGTCAATTTTTTACCTAATGACCACCCATTGACCCAATAGGTTAACTATTGATCAAAATGTCTACTTTGGTCAAAATGGTCAATTTTTAACCCAATGACCAACTCATTGACCCAATAGATCAAATTTTGACAAAAAAGTCATCTTCATTCAAAATAGTCAATTCTTGACCCAATTAACAACTCATTGACCAAATAGGTCAACTTTTGACCAAAAAGTAAACTTTGGTCAAGATGGTCAATTTCTGACCCAATGACCACCTTATTGACCTAATGGGTCAACTTTTGAGCAAAAATTTAATTTTGGTCAAAATATTTAATTTTTGACCTAATGATCAATTATTTACCCAATAAGACAATCCTGACCAAAAAGTCAACATTGGTCAAAATGGTCAATCCTTGACCTAATGACCAACCCATTTACCCTATAGGTCAACTTTTGACCAAAAAGTCAACATTGCCCAAAATGGTCATTCCTTGACTGAATGACCAACCCATTGACTCAATAGATCAACTTTTAACCAAAAAGTCAATTTTGTTCAAAATATTCAATTTTGGACATAAAGACCAACTATTCACCCAGAAGCCAATCTCTGATCAAAAAGTCAACTTTGGTCAAAATAGTCAATCTTTGACCCTATGACTAACCCGCTAACCCAATAGGTCAATTTTTGACCAAAAGGTCAACTTTGGTCAAAATGACTAATCCTTGACGCAATGACCAACCCATTGGCCTAATAGGTCAACCTTTGACCAAAAAGTTAATTTTGGTCGAAATAGTCAATTTTTGAATTAATGACCAATTATTGACCCAATAAGTCAATCTCTGACCACAAAGTCAACTTTGGTCAAAACGGTCAATCATTGACCCAATGACAAATCCATTAAGCCAATAGGTCAACTTTTGGCCAAAACGTCAATTTTGGTCAAAATAGTCATTTTTTGACCTAATGACCACCCATTGACCCAATAGGTCAACTTTTGACCAAAAAGTCAACTTAGGTTAAAATGGTCAATTTTTTAACCAATGACCAAGCCATTAACCGAATAGATCAACTTTTGACCAAAAAGTCAACTTTTGTCAAAATGGTCAATCCTTGACCCAATGACCAACCCATTGACCTTATAGGTCAACTTTTGACCAAAAAGTCAATTTTGGTCAAAATTGATATTTTTTGACCTAATGACCAATTTTTAACCCAGTAAGTCAATCTCTGACCAAAAATTCAACTTTGGTCAAAACAGTTGATCTTTGACCCAATGACAAACCAATTGAACCAATAGGTCAACTTTTGACCAAAAAGTCAACTGTGGTTAAAATGGTCAATTTCTGACGCAATGACCGACGAATTGACCCAAAAGGTCAACTTATGACCAAAACGTCAACTTTTGTCAAAGTTGTCAATCCTTGACCCAATGACAAACCCATTGACCTAATAAGTCAACTTTTGACTAAAAAGTTAATTTTGGTCAAAAAAGTTAATTTTTTATATAATGACCACCCATTGACCCAATAGGTCAACTTTTGACCAAAAAGTTAACTTTGGTCAAAATGGTCAATTTTTGACCCAATAGATCAAGTTTTGACCCAAAAATTATCTTCGATCAAAATGGTCAATTCTTGACCCAATTACCAACCATTGACCAAATTTATCATCTTTTGAGCAAAAAGTCAACTTTGGTCAAAATATTCAATCCTTGACCTAATGACCAACCCATTGACTCAATAGGTCAACTTTTTCTCAAAAAGTCAATTTTGGTCAAATTAGTCAATTTTTTACCTAATGAACAATTATTGACCCAGTAAGCCAATCTCTAACAAAAAAGTCAACTTTGGTCAAAATGGTTGATCTTTGACCCAATGACAAACCCATTGAACCGATATGTCAACTTTTGACCAAAAAGTCAACTTTAGTCAAAATTGTCAATTTTTGACCCAATAACAAACCCATTGACTTAATAGGTCAACTTTTATCCAAAAAATCAACTTTGGTCAAAATGGTCAAACCTTGACCCAATGACAACGCTTTCGACCTAATAAGTCAACTTTCGACTAAAAAGTCAAATCGGTGAAAATAGTGATTTTTCGACCCAATGACCAATTATAGACCCAATAAGTCAATCTCCGACCAAAAAGTCAAATTTGGTCGAATGGTCAATCATCGATCTCAATGAGAAACCCATTATTGGGTCAACTTTTGACCAAAAAGTCAACTGTGGTCAAAATGGTCAATCCTTGACCCAATGACCAACCCACTGACCCAATAGATGAACTTTTGACCAAAAAGTCAACATAGGTCAAAATAGTAAATTTTTGAATAATGACCATTTATTGACCCAATAGGTTAACTTTTGATCAAAAAGTTAACTTTGGTCAAAATGGTCAATCCTGGACCCAATGACCAACCCATTGACCCAAAATGTCAACTTTTGACCAAAAAGTCAACTTTGGTCAAGATGGTCAATCCTTGACCCAATGACTAACTCATTGAACAAAAAGGACAACTTTTGACCAAAAAGTTAATTTTGGTCAAAATTGTCAATTTTTTACCTAATCACCACCTCATTGACCTAAAAGGTCAACTTTTGACCAAAAAGTCAAATTTTGTCGAAATGGTCAATTTCTGACACAATGAACTAAATGTCAACTTTGGTGAAAATGGACAATCCTTGATCCAATGACCAACCCATTGACCTAATTTGTCAACATTTGACTAAAAAGTCAACTTTGGCCAAAATGGTTAAACCTTGACCCAATGACCAACACATTGACCCAATAGGTCAACTTTTGACGAAAAAGTTAATTTTACTCAAAATTGTCATTTTTTGACGTAATGACCGCCTCATTAACCTAAATAGATCAACTTTTGACCAAAAAGAAAACTTTGGTCAAAATGGTCAATCCTTGACCAATTGACCAACCCATTGGTCCAATAGGTCAACTTTTGACCCTAAAGTCAATTTTGGTCAAAAAAGTCAATTTTTAACCTGATGCCAAACTTTGACCAAATAGTTAACTTTTGTCAAAATGGTCAATCCTTGACCCAATGACCAACCCATTGACCCAATAGTTCAACTTTTCACCAAAAAGTTAACTTTGGTCAAAATGATCAATCCTTGACCCAATGACCAACCCATTGGCCTAATATGTTAACTTTTGAACAAAAAATAAATTTTGGTCAAAATAGTCAATTTTTGAATTAATGAAAAACTATTAACCCATTAAGTCAATCTCTGACCAAAAAGTCAAATTTGGTCAAAATGGTCAATCCTTGAGCCAATAACAAACCCATTGACTCATTTAGTCAACTTTTGACTAAAAGTCAATTTTGGTCAAAATAGTCAATTTCTGACCTAATGACCAATTATTGATCTAGTACTGCAATCTCTGACCAAAAAGTCAACTTTAACAAAATGGTCAATCCTTGACCCAATGACAAACCCATTAAACTAATAGTTCAACTTTTGACCAAAAATTTTTATTTTTGGTCAAAATAGTAAATTTTTGACTTAACGAACACTTATTTACCCAATAGGTCAATTTTTTACCAAAAAGTCAATTTTGGACAAAATAGTCAATTTTTGAGCTAATGACCAATTATTGACCCAGCAAACCAATCTCTGACCAAAAAGTTAACTTTGGTCAAAATGGTCAATCCTGTACCCATTGACCCAACAGTTCAACCTTTGGCCAAAATGTCAAATTTGGTAACATAGTCAATTTTTTGACCTAATGACCACCCGTTAACCCAATAGGTCAACTTTTGACCAAAAAGTCAACTTTGGTCAAAATGGTCAATTTTTGACCCAATGACCAACCCATTGACCCAATAAATCAAATCTTGACCCAAAAGTCATCTTCGGTCAAAATTATCATTTCAATTTCCAACTCATTGACCAAAAAGTTTAACTTTTGACTAAAAAGTCAACTTTGGTCAAAAGGGTCAATTTTTGACCCAATGACCACCCCGTTGACCCAATGGGTCAACTTTTGACCAAAAATTTAATTTTGGTCAAAATAATCAATTTATGACCTAAAGAACAATTATTGACCCAATAAGTGAATCTTTGACCAAAAATTCAACATTGGTCAAAATTGTCAATCCTTGACCAAATGACCAATCCATTGACCTAATAGGTGAACTTGTGACCAAAAAGTCAACTTTGGTTAAAATGATCAATCCTTGACCCAATGACCAACCCATAGACCCAATATGTTAACTTTTGACCAAAAAAATCAATTTTGGCCAAAATAGTCATTTTTTGACCTAATGACCATATATTAACCCAATAAGGCAACTTCTGACCAAAAAGTCAACTTTGGTCAAAATGGTCAATCCTTGACCCAATGATAAACCCATTGACCTAATAGGTCAACTTTTCGACCAAAAAATCATTTTTGGATAGTAATAATGAATTTTTTACTTAATAACCACCCATAAACCCAATAGGTCAACTTTGGACCAAAAAGTCAACTTTGGTAAAAATGATCAATTTATGACCCAATGACCAACCCTTTGACCCAATAGATCAAATTTTGAACAAAAAATCATCTTCATTCAAAATGGTCAATTCTTGACCCAACTACCAACTCATTGACCAAATAGGTCAGCTTTTGAACAAAAAGTAAACTTTGGTCAGGATGGTTAATTTTTGACCCAATGATCACCCCGTTGACCCAATGGGTCAACTTTTGACTAAAAATTTAATTTTGGTCAAAATAATCAATTTTTGACCTTAAGACTAATTATTGACCCAATAAGTCAACCTCTGACCAAAAGTGAATTTTGGTTGAAATGGTCAATCTTTGACCTAATGACCAGTCAACTTTTGAATAAAAAGTCAACTTTGGTCAAAATGGTCAATCCTTGACTCAATGACCAACCAATTGACCCAATAGGCCAACTTTTGACCAAAAAAATAATTTTGACCTAATGGTCATCTCATTAACCCAATAACTCAACTTTTAACCAAAAAGTGTTGTTTGGTTAAAATGGTTAATTTCTGACCCAATGACCAACTCATCGACCCAATGAGTCAACTTTCGACCAAGAAGTCAACTTTGGTCAAAATGGTCAATCCTTGACCCAATGACCAACCCAGAGACCCAAAGATCAACTTTTGGCCAAAATAGTCAATTTTTGACATAATGACCAATTATTGATCCAATAAGTCGATCTCTGACCATAAAGTCAACTTTGGTGAAAATGGTCAATCCTTCGACCCAATGACCTAACCATCAATCTAATAGGTAAACATTTGACCAAAAAGTGAACTTTTATCAAAATAATCAATCCTTGAGACAATGAACAACCCATTAACACAATAGGTCAACTTTTGACCAAAATGTCAATTTTTTTCAATATGGTCAATTTTTGACCAAATGACCACCCCATTGACCCAATAGGTTAACTTCTGACAAAAAAGTTAACTCTTGTTAAAATGGTCAATTTCTGACCCAATGACCACCCCATTGACCTAACGTGTCAAATTTTGACCAAAAATTTAAATTTGGTCAAAATGGTAAATTTTTGATCTAATGACCTTTTATTAACCAAATAAGTCAATCTCTGACCAAAAAGTCAACTTTGGTCAAAATAGTCAATCCTTGGCCCAATGACCAACCCATTCAACCAATAGCTCAACTTTTGACAAAAAAGTAAACTTTGGTCAAAATGGTCAATCCATGAACCAATGACTCAATATGTCAACTTCTAACCAAAAAGTAATTTTGGTCAAAATAGTCAATTTTTTACCGATAGACCACCCAATTGACCTAATAGGTCAAATTTTTACCAATAAGTTAAATTTGGTCAAAATGGTCAATTTCTGACCCAATGACCAATTATTGACCCAATAAGTCAATCTCTTACCAAAAAGCCAACTTTGGTCAAAATGGTCAATCCTTGACCCAATAACCAACCCGTTGACCCTATAGGTCAACTTTTAACCAAAATGTGAACTTTAGTCAAAATAATCAATCCTTGACATAATGACCAAGCCATTAACACAATAGGTCTACTTTTGACCAAAAAGTCAATTTTAGTCAAAATAGTCACTTTTTGACATAATGAGCACCTCATTAACCCAAAAGGTCAACTTTTAACGAAAAAGTCAACTTTAGTCAAAATGGTCATTTTCTAACCCAATGACCACCCCTTGACTTAATGGGTCAACTTTTGACCAAAAATTTAAGTTTGGTCAAAATAGTTATTTCTTGACCTAATGACCATTTATTGACGCAATAAGTCAATCTCTGACCAAAAAGTCAACTTTGTTCAAAATGGTCAATCCTTGACTCAATGACCAACCCATAGACCCAACAGGTCAAATTTTGACTAAAAAATCATCTTTGGTCAAAATGAAATTTTTGACCCAATGACCAAGCCATTGACGCAAAACGTCAACGTTTGACCAAAAGTCAACTTTGGTCAAAATGATCAATTTCTGACCCAATGTACACCCCTTTGACCTAATGGGTCAACTTTTAACCAAAAATTCAACTTTGGTCAAAATAGTCAATTTTTGACCTAATGACCAACTATTTATCAAATAAGTCAATCTTTGACCAAAAAGTCAACTTTGGTCAAAATGTTTAATTCTTGACTCAATGACCAACCCAATAACCCAATAAGTCGACTTTTGACCAAAAAGTCAATTTTCGTCAAAATAGTCAATTTTTGACCTAATCACCAATTATTGACCCAATTAACACCTATCGATCTAATAGTCAACTTTCGACCAAAAGACAACTTTGGTCAAAATGGTCAATTCTTGTCCCAATGACCAACCCATCGGCCCAACAGTCAACTTTCGACCAAAATGGCAACTTTGGTCAAAATGGTCAATCCTTCGACCCAATGACCAACCCATTGACTCAAAAGGTCAACTTTTGAAGAAAAATTCAACTTTAGTCAAAATGATCAATCCTTGACCGAATGACTAACCCATTGACCCAATATGTTAACTTTTAACTAAAAATTAAATTTTGGTCAAAATAGTCAACTTCTGACCTAATGACCAATTATTGAGCCAATAAGTCAATCTCTGACCATAAAGTCGACTTTTGTCAGAATGGACAATCCTTGACTCAATAACCAACCTATTGACCCAATAGATCAACTTTTGACTAAAAAGTCAACTTTGGTCAAAATGGTCAATTCTTGACCCAATTACCAACTCGTTGATTAAATAGGTCAACTTTTGACCAAAAGTCAACTTTAGTCAAAATGGTCAATTTTTTACCCAATGACCACCCCGTTGACCTGATGGTCAATTTTTGACCTAATGATCAAATATTGACCAAATAATTTAATCTCTTACCAAAAAGTCAACTTTGGTCAAAATGGTTAATCCTTGATCCAATGAAAAACCCATGACCCAATAGGTCAACTTTTGACCAAATAGTCAATTTTTGTGAAAATACTCAATTTTTGACCTAATGACCACTCATTAACCCAACAGGTCAACTTTTGACCAAAAAGTTAACTTTAGTCAAAATGGTCAATTTTTGACCCAATGACCAACCTATTGACCAAATATATCAACTTTTGACCCAAGAGTCGTCTTTGGTCAAAATGGTAAATTCTTGACTCAATTACCAACTCATTGACTAAATAGGTCAATTTTTTACCAAGAAGTCAACTTGGTCAAAATGGTCAATTTCTAACCCAAAGGCCACCCCCGTTGACCTAAGGGGTCAACTTTTGAACAAAAAATCTATTTTGGTCAAAATATTCAATTTTTAAACTATTGACCAATTATTGACCTAGTAAGCCAATCTCTGACCAAAAAGTTAACTTTGGTCAAAATGGTCAATCCTTGACCCAATGAATAACCCATTGTCCCAATAGGTCAACTTTTGACCAAAAAGACAACTTTGGTCAAAATTATCAATCCTTGACCGAATGACTAACCCATTGTCCTAATAGGTCAACTTTTGACCAAAAAGACAATTTTGTTATTCATGACCAATTATTGACCCAATAAGCCAGTCTCTGACTAAAAGTCAACTTTGGTCAAAATGGTTAATCCTTGACCCAATGACAAATTCGTTGACCCAATAGGTCAACTTTTGACAAAAAATTCAATTTTGACAAAATAGTCAATTGTTTACCTAATGACCGCCCATTGACCAAAATGTTAACTTTGGTCAAAATGGTCAATTTTTTACCTAATGACCAACCCATTGACCAAATATGTTAACTTTTGACTAAAAAGTCATCTTTGGTCAAAATGGTCAATTCCTGACCCAATTTCCAACTCATTAACCAAAAGGGTCAACTTTTGACCACAAAGTCAACTTTGGTGAAAATGGTCAATTTCTGACCCAATGACCACCCCGTTCACCGAATGGGTTAACAATTAACCAAAATTTCAATTTTGGACAAAATAGTCAAGTTTTGACCTAATGACCAAATATTGACCCACTAAGTCATTCTCTGACCAAAAACTCAACTCTCGTCAAAATGGTCAATACTTGACCCAAGGACAAACCCATTAACCCAATAGGTCAACTTTTGACCAAAAAGTCAATTTTAGTCAAAATAGTCAATTTTTGACCTAATGAACAATCATTGACCCAGTAAGCCAATCATTGACCAAAAAATTAACTTTAATAAAAATGTTCAATCCTTGACCAAATGACCGACCCATTGACCCAATAGGTCAACTTTTGACCATAAAGTAAATTTTTGTCAAAATTGTCAATCTTTTACACAGTGACCAACCCATTGACCCAATATGTCAACTTTTGACCAAAAAGTCAACTTTGGTAAAAATGGTTAATCCTTCGACCCAATAACCAACCGATCGACCTAATTAGTCAACTTTCGACCAAAAAGTTTATTTTGGTCAAAATAATCAATTTTTCGACTTAATGACCACCTCATTAACCCAATAAGTCAACTTTTCGATTAAAAGTCAAGTTTGGTTAAAATGGTTAATTTTTGACCTAATGACCAACCCATTAACCCAATAGGTTAAATTTTGACCAAAAGTCAAATTTTGGTCAAAATGGTCAATTTCTAACCCAATGACCTCCCCGTTTAACCAATATGTTAACTTTTGACCAAAAATTCAATTTTGCTCAAAATAGTCAATTTTTGAGCAAATGACCAATTACTAACCCAATAAGTCAATCTCTGACCAAAAAGTCAACTTTAGACAAAATGGTCAATCCTTGACCCAATGACAAACCCATTGACCCAATAGGTCAACTTTTGACTAAAAAGTCAATTTTGTTCAAAATAGTTAATTTTAGACATAAAGACCACCCATTAACCCAATAAGACGACTTTTGACCAAAAAGTCAGCATCGGTTAAAATGGTTAAATTTTAACCCAACGACTAACCCATTGACCCAATAGATCAAATATTGACAAAAAGGTCATCTTAGTTCAAAATGGATCAATTCTCGACCCAATTACCAACTCATCGACCAAATAGGTCAACTTTTCGACCAAAAGTAAACTTTGGTCAAGATGGTCAATTTCGACCCAATGACCACCCCGTTGACCGAATGGGTCAACTTTTGAGCAAAAATTTAATTTTAGTCAAACATTTTAATTTTTGATCTAATAATCAATTATTGACCTAATAGGTCAATCTACGACCAAAAAGTCAACATTGGACAAAATGGTTAATCCTTGACCCAATGACCAACCCATTGACTAAATAGGTCAACTTTTGACCAAAAAGACAATTTTTGTTAAAATACTCAATTTTGGACATAATGACCAATTATTGACCCAGTAAGCCAAACTTTGACCAAAAAGTGAACTTTAGTCAATATGGTCAATCTTTGACCCAATGACCAACCCATTTACCCAATAGGTCAACCTTTGACAAAAACGTCACTTTTGGTTAAAATGATCAATCCTCGACCTAATGACCAACCCATCGGCCTAAGCAAATCAACTTCATTCAAAAAGTCAAATTGGTCAAAAGAGTCAATTTTTAGATTAATGAAAAATTATTGACCCAACAAGTCAAGCTCTCACCAAAAAGTTAATTGTGGTCAATATGGTAAATCCTTGACCCAATGACCAACCCATTGACCCAATAGGTCAACTTTTGACTAAAAAGTCAACTTTGGTCAAAATGATCAATCATCGATCCAATGATAAGCTCTATCGACCAACAGGTCAATTTTTGACTAAAAAGTCAATTTTGGTCAAAATGACAATTTTTTGACCCAATGACCACCCATTAACCCAATAGGTCAACTTTTGACCAAAAAGTCAACTTTGGTCAAAATGGTTAATTTTTTGATCCAATGACCAACCAATCGACCCATTATGTCAACTTTGAAAGTCATCTTTAGTCAAAATGGTCAATTCTCGATCCAATTACCAACTCATCAACAAATATGTCAACTTTAGTCAAATGGAAAATTTCCGACCCAATGACTAATTTCTATGACTCCGATGGGTTAAATTTTGAAAAAAAAATTCAATTTAGTTCAAAATAGATAATTTTTGACCTAATGATCAATTAATAACCCAATAAGTCAATCTCTGACCAAAAGTTAACTTTGGTCAAAATAGTCAAATTTTGAAATAATGACCAATTATTGACCCAATAAGTCAATCACTGACCATAAAGTCAACATTAGTCAAAACGATCAATCATTGACCCAATGACAAACCCATCAATCTAATAGAGTCAACTTTTGACCAAAACGTCAATTTTGGTTAAAATGATCAATCCTTGACCTAGTGACCAACCCATCGGCCTAAATAGATCAACTTTTGTCCAAAAAGTCAAATTGGTCAAACAAATCAATTTTTGAATTAATGAAAAATTATCGATCTAACAAGTCAAGCTCTGACCAAAAAGTCAACTATGGTCAATATGGTCAATCCTTGACCCAATGACCAACCCATTGACCCAATAGGTCAACTTTTGACTAAAAAGTCAACTTTGGTCAAAATGATCAATCGTTGACACAATGATAAGTCCATTGACCAAATAGGTCAATTTTTGACCAAAAAGTCAATTTTGGTCAAAATAGACAATTTTTGACCTAATGACCACCCATTGACTCAATAGGTCAACTTTTGACTAATAAGTCAACTTTGGTCAATATGGTTAATTTTCGACCCAATGACCAACCCATCGACCCATTATGTCAACTTTTCGAAAGTCATCTGTCAAAATGGTCAATCTTTGACCCAATTACCAACTCATTGAACAAACATGTCAACTTTAGTCAAAATGGTAAATTTTTGACCCTATGACCACACTGATGACCCGATGGGTTAAATTTTGAAAAAAAATTCAATTTAGTTCAAAATATACAATTTTGGACCAAATGATCAATTATTAACCCAATAATTTAATCTCTGACCAAAAAGTAAACTTTGGTCAAATGGTCAATCCTTGACACATTGACAAACCTATTGACCCAATTGGTAACTTTTGACCAAATAATCAATTTTTGAACTAATTACTACCCATTAACCCAATAAGTAACTTTTGACCAAAAAGTCAACTTTAGTTAAAATGGTCAATTTTTGATCCATTGACCAAATAGATCCACTTTTGACCCAAGAGTCATCTTCGGTCAAAATGGTCAATTCTTGACTCAATTACCAACTCATCGACTAAATATGCGAATTTTCGACTAAGAAGTCAACTTGATCAAAGTGGTCAATTTCGACCCAAAGGCCACCCCATCAATCCAATGGGTTAACTTTTAACAAAAATCAATTTTGGTCAAAATATTCAATTTTTGACCTAATGACCAATTATTGTCCTAGTAAGCTAATCTCTGACCGAAAAGTCAACTTTGGTCAAAATGGTCAATCCATCACCCAATGACCAACCCATTGTCCTAATAGGTCAAATTTTGACCTAAAAGTCAACTTTGGTCAAAATTATCAATCCTTGACCCAATGACTAACCCATTGGCCAAATAGGTCAACTTTTGACCAAAACGTCAATTTTGGTCAAACTAGTCAATTCGGAATTCATGACCAATTATTGACCCAATAAGTTAATCTCTGACCAAAAAGTCAACTTTGGTCAAAATGGTCAATCAATTGACCCAATAGGTCAACTTTTGACAAAAAATTCAATTTTAGCAAAATAGTCAATTTTTTACCTAATGACCACCCATTGATCCAATAGGTTAACTATTGATCAAAATATCAACTTTGGTCAAAATGGTCATTTTTTGCCCAATGACCAACCTATCGACCAAAAATGTCAACTTTCGACTAAAAAGTCATCTTTGGTCAAATGGTCAATTCTTGATCCAATTTCCAACTCATTAACCAAAAGGTTAACTTTTGACCACAAAGTCAACTTTGGTCAAAATGGTCAATTTTTGTCCGAATGACTAACCCGTTCACCCAATGGGTAACTATTAACCAAAAATTTAATTTTGGTCAAAATAGTCAATTTTTGACCTAATGACCAATTATTGACCCAATAAGTCGTTCTCTGACCAAAAACTCAACTCTGGTCAAAATGGTCAATCCTTGACTTAAGGACAAACCCATTGACCCAATAGGTCAACTTTTCACCAAAAAGTCAATTTTGGTCAAAATAGTCAATTTTTGACCTAATGACCAATTATTGACCCAGTAAGCCAATCACTGACCAAAAAATTAACGTTAATAAAAATGGTCAATCCTTGACCCAATAACCAACCCATTGACCCAATCGGTCAAGTTTTGATCAAAAAGTATTTTTTTGTTGAAATCGTCAATCTTTTACGCAATGACCAACCCATTGACCCAATATGTCAACTTTTGAACAAAAAGTCAAATTTGGTAAAAATGGTCAATCCTTGACCCAATAACCAACCGATTGACCCAATTGGTAAACTTTTGACTAAAAAGTTAATTTTGATCAAAATTATCTATTTTTGACTTAATGACCACCCCATTAACCCAATAAGTCAGCTTTGACACAAAAGTCAAGTTTGGTTAAATTGGTTAATTTTTGACCCAATGACCAACCCATTAACCCAATTGGTCAAATTTTGACCAAAAAGTCAACTTTGGTCAAAATGGTCAATTTCTAACCCAATGACCTCCCCGTTGAACCAATATGTTAACTTTTTTCAATTTTGGTCAAAATAGTTAATTTTTGACCTAATGACCATTATTGACCCAATAAGTAATCTCTGACCAAAAAGTCAACTTTGGATAAAATAGTCAATCCTTGACCCAATGACAAACCCATCGATCTAATAGTCAACTTTCGACCAAAAAGTCAATTTTGGTCAAAATAATCAATTTTCGACCTAATGGCCAACCCATCGACTCAATGGATCAAATTTCGACAAAAAAGTCATCTTCGTTCAAAATGGTCAATTCTTCGACCCAATTAACAACTCATTGACCAAATAAGTCAACTTTCGACCAAAAAGTAAACTTTGGTCAAGATGGTCAATTTCGACCCAATGACTCACCTTGCTGACCTAAAGGGTCAACTTTGAGCAAAATTTAATTTTGGTCAAAATATTTAATTTTTGACCTAATGATCAATTATTTACCCAATAAGAAAATCTCTGACCAAAAAGTCAACAATGGTCAAAATGGTCAATCCTTGACCGAATGACCAACCCATTTACCCTATAGGTCAACTTTTCATCAAAAAGTCAACATTGCTCAAAATGGTCAATCCTTGACCGAATGACCAACCCATTGACTCAATAGATCAACTTTTAACCAAAAAGTCAATTTTGTTCAAAATAGTCAATTTTGGACATAATGACCAATTATTGACCCAGTAAGCCAATCTCTGAGCAAAAAGTGAACTTTGGTCAAAATGGTCAATCTTTGACCTAATGACCAACCCAATAGGTCAATTTTTGACCAAAAGGTCAACTTTGGTCAAAATGATCAATCCTTGACCCAATGACCAACCGATTGGCCTAATACATCAACCTTTGACCAAAAAGTCAATTTTGGTCGAAATAGTCAATTTTTAAATTAATGACCAATTATTGACCCAATAAGTCAATCTCTGACAATAAAGTCAAGTTTGGTCAAAACGGTCCATCATTGACCCAATGAAAAACCCATTGACCCAATAGGTCAATTTTTGACCAAAACGTCAATTTTGGTCAAAATAGTCAATTTTGACCTAATGACCACCCATCGACTCAGATAGGTCAACTTTTGACCAAAAAGTCAACTTAGGTTATAATGGTCAATTTTTGAGCCAATGACCAAGCCATTGACCGAATATATCAACTTTTGACAAAAAAGTCAACTTTGGTCAAAATGGTCAATCCTTGACCCAATGACCAACCCATTGACCCTATAGGTCAACTTTTGACCAAAAAGTCAATTTTGGTCAAAATCGATAATTTTTGTCCTAATGATCAATTATTGACCCAGAAAGCCAATCTCTGACCAAAAATTCAACTTTGGTCAACAGGGTTGATCTTTGACCCAATGACAAACCCATTGACTCAATAGGTCAACTTTTGACCAAAAAGTCAATTTTGGTCAAAATAGTCAATTTTTTACCTAATGAACAATTATTGACCCAGTAAGCCAATCTCTAACGAAAAAGTCAACTTTGGTCAAAATGGTTGATCTTTGACCCAATGACAAACCCATTGAACCGATATGTCAACTTTTGACCAAAAAGTCAACTTTAGTCAAAATTGTCAATTTTTGACCCAATGACAAACCCATTGACTTAATAGGTCAACTTTTATCCAAAAAATCAACTTTGGTCAAAATGGTCAAACCTTGACCCAATGACAACGCTTTGATCCAATAAGTCAACTTTTGACTAAAAAGTCAAATTGGGTCAAAATAGTGATTTTTTGACCTAATGACCAATTATAGACCCAATAGGTCAATCTCTGACCAAAAAGTCAAATTTGGTCAGAATGGTCAATCATTGACCCAATGAGAAACCCATTATTGGGTCAACTTTTGACCAAAAAGTCAACTGTGGTCAAAATGGTCAATCCTTGACCCAATGACCAACCCACTGACCCAATAGATGAACTTTTGACCAAAAATTCAACATAGGTCAAAATAAGAATTTTGACTTAATGACCATTTATTGACCCAACAGGTTAACTTTTGATCAAAAAGTTAACTTTGGTCAAAATGGTCAATCCTGGACCCAATGACCAACCGATTGACCCAAAAGGTCAACTTTTGACCAAAAAGTCAACTTTGGTCAAAATGGTCAATCCTTGACCCAATCACTAACTCATTGACCAAAAGGACAACTTTTGACCAAAAAGTCAATTTTGGTCAAAATTGTCAATTTTTGACCTAATGACCACCTCATTAACCTAAAAGGTCAACTTTTGACCAAAAAGTCAAATTTGGTCAAAATGGTCAATTTCTGACACAATGAACTAAATGTCAACTTTGGTGAAAATGGCCAACCTTGATCCAATGACCAACACATTGACCCAATTCGTCAACTTTGACTAAAAAGTCAACTTTGGCCAAAATGGTTAAACTTGACCCAATGACCAACACATTGACCCAATAGGTCAACTTTTGACGAAAAAGTTAATTTTACTCAAAATTGTCATTTTTTGACGTAATGACCGCCTCATTAACCTAAATAGATCAACTTTTGACCAAAAAGAAAACTTTGGTCAAAATGGTCAATCCTTGACCAATTGACCAACCCATTGGTCCAATAGGTCAACTTTTGACCCAAAAGTCAATTTTGGTCAAAAAAGTCAATTTTTAACCTTATGCCAAACTTTGACCAAATTGTTAACTTTTGTCAAAATGGTCAATCCTCGACCCAATGACCAACCCATTGACCCAATAGGTCAATTTTTCACCAAAAAGTTAACTTTGGTCAAAATGATCAATTCTTGACCTAATGACCAACCCATTGACCTAATATGTGAACTTTTGACCAAAAAATAAATTTTGGTCAAAATAGTCAATTTTTGAATTAATGAAAAACTATTAACCCATTAAGTCAATCTCTCGACCAAAAAGTCAAATTTGGTCAAAATGGTCAATCCTCGAGCCAATAACAAACCCATTGACTCATTTAGTCAACTTTTGACTAAAAAGTCAATTTTGGTCAAAATAGATCAATTTCGACCTAATGACCAATTATCGATCTAATATCGCAATCTCTGACCAAAAAGTCAACTTTGGTCAAAATGGTCAATCCTTAACCCAATGACAAACCCATTAGACTAATCGTTCAACGTTTGACCAAAAAATTAATTTTGGTCAAAATAGTAAATTTTTGACTTAACGAACACTTATTGACCCAATAGGTCAATTTTTGACCAAAAAGTCAATTTTGGACAAAATAGTCAATTTTTGAGCTAATAACCAATTATTGACTCAACAAACTAATCTCTGACCAAAAAGTTAACTTTGGTCAAAATGGTCAATCCCGTACCCAATGACAAACCCATTGACCCAACAGTTCAACTTTTGACCAAAATGTCAAATTTGGTAACGTAGTCAATTTTTTGACCTAATGACCACACGTTAAACCAATAGGTCAACTTTTGACCAAAAAGTCAACTTTGGTCAAAATGGTCAATTTTTGACCCAATGACCAACCCATTGACCCAATAGATCAAACCTTGATCAAAAAGTCATCTTCGGTCAAAATATCATTTCTTGACAGAATTTCCAACTCATTGACTAAAAAGTTTAACTTTTGACTAAAAAGTCAACTTTGGTCAAAAGGGTCAATTTTTGACCCAATGACCACCTGGATCAATCTAATGGGTCAACTTTTGACCAAAAATTTAATTTTGGTCAAAATAATCAATTTATGACCTAAAGAACAATTATTGACCCAATAAGTGAATCTTTGACCAAAAATTCAACTTTGGTCAAAATTGTCAATCCTTGATTAAATGACCAATCCATTGACCTAATAGGTAAACTTGTGACCAAAAAGTCAACTTTGGTTAAAATAATCAATCCTTGACCCAATGACCAACCCATTGACCCAATATGTTAACTTTTGACCAAAAAAATCAATTTTGGCCAAAATAGTCATTTTTTGACCTAATGACCATATATTGACCCAATAAGGCAACTTCTGACCAAAAAGTCAACTTTGGTCAAAATGCTCAATCCTTGACCCAATGATAAACCCATTGACCCAATAGGTCAACGTTTGACCAAAAAATCATTTTTGGATAAAATAATGAATTTTTTACTTAATAACCACCCACAAACCCAATAGGTCAACTTTTGACCAAAAAGTCAACTTTGGTGAAAATGATCAATTTATAACCCAATGACCAACCCTTTGACCCAATAGATCAAATTTTGAACAAAAAATCATCTTCATTCAAAATGGTCAATTCTTGACCCAACTACCAACTCATTGACCAAATAGGTCAACTTTTGAACAAAAAGTAAACTTTGGTCAAGATGGTTAATTTCTGACCCAATGATCACCCCGTTGACCCAATGGGTCAACTTTTGACCAAAAATTTAATTTTGGTCAAAATAATCAATTTTGACCTTATGACTAATTATTGACCCAATAAGTCAACCTCTGACCAAAAGTGAACTTTGGTCAAATGGTCAATCTTGACCTAATGACCTACTCAACTTTTGAATAAAAAGTCAACTTTGGTCAAAATGGTCAATCCTTGACTCAATGACCAACCCATCGACCCAATAGGCCAACTTTTGACCAAAAAAATAATTTTGACCTAATGGTTATCTCATTAACCCAATAACTCAACTTTTAACCAAAAAGTGTTGTTTGGTTAAAATGGTTAATTTCGACCCAATGACCAACTCATCGACCTAATAGGTCAACTTTCGACCAAGAAGTCAACTTTAGTCAAAATGGTCAATCCTCGACCCAATGACCAACCCATAGATCTAATAGATCAACTTTCGGCCAAAATAATCAATTTTTTACATAATGACCAATTATCGATCCAATAAGTCGATCTCTGACCATAAAGTCAACTTTGGTGAAAATGGTCAATCCTTGACCCAATGACCTAACCATTGACCCAATAGGTAAACATTTGACCAAAAAGTGAACTTTTATCAAAATAATCAATCCTTGAGACAATGACCAACCCATTAACACAATAGGTCAACTTTTGACCAAAATGTCAATTTTTTTCAATATGGTCAATTTTTGACCTAATGACCACCCCATTGACCCAATAGGTTAACTTCTGACCAAAAAGTCAACTCTTGTTAAAATGGTCAATTTCTGACCCAATGACCACCCCATTGACCTAATGGGTCAAATTTTGACCAAAAATTTAAATTTGGTCAAAATGGTAAATTTTTGATCTAATGACCTTTTATTGACCAAATAAGTCGATCTCTGACAAAAAAGTCAACTTTGGTCAAAATAGTCAATCCTTGGCCCAATGACCAACCCATTCACACAATAACTCAACTTTCGACAAAAGTAAACTTTGGTCAAAATGGTCAATCCATGAACCATCGATCTCAATATGTCAACTTCTAACCAAAAAGTAATTTTGGTCAAAATAGTCAATTTTTTACCGATAGACCACCCATTTGACCTAATAAGTCAAATTTTTACCAATAAGTTAAATTTGGTCAAAATGGTCAATTTCTGACCCAATGACCAATTATTGACCCAATAAGTCAATCTCTTACCAAAAAGCAAACTTTGGTCGAAATGGTCAATCCTTGACCCAATGACCAACTCGTTGACCCTATAGGTCAACTTTTAACCAAAATGTAAACATTAGTCAAAATAATTAATCATTGACACAATGACCAAGCCATTAACACAATAGGTCAACTTTTGACCAAAAAGTTAATTTTAGTCAAAATAGTCACTTTTTGACATAATGAGCACCTCATTAAACCAAAATATCAACTTTTAACTAAAAAGCCAACTTTAGTCAAAATGGTCATTTTCTAACCCAATGACCACCCCTTGACCTAATGGGTCAACTTTTGACCAAAAATTTAAGTTTGGTCAAAATAGTTATTTCTTGACCTAATGACCATTTATTGACGCAATAAGTCAATCTCTGACCAAAAAGTCAACTTTGGTCAAAATGGTCAATCCTTGACTCAATGACCAACCCATGCAATCTAACAGTGTCCACTTTCGACCAAAAATCATCTTTCGTCAAAATGGCATTTTTGACCTAATGACTCAGCTCACTGACGCAGAAACGTCAACGTTGACTAAAAAGTCAACTTTGGTCAAAATGATCAATTTTCGATCCAATGTACACCCCTTTAACCTAATGGGTCAACTTTTAACCAAAAATTCAACTTTGGTCAAAATAATCAATTTTCGACCTAATGACCAACTATTGATTAAATAAGTCAATCTTTGACCAAAAAGCCAACTTTGGTCAAAATGGTTAATTCTTGACGCAATGACCAACCCATTAACCCAATAGGTCGACTTTTGACCAAAAAGTCAATTTTGGTCAAAATAGTCAATTTTTGACCTAATCACCAATTATTGACCCTATGAACACCCTATTGACCCAATAGGTCAACTTTTGACCAAAAAGACAACTTTGGTCAAAATGGTCAATTCTTGTCCCAATGACCAACCCATCGGCCCATCAGTCAACTTTCGACCAAAATGGCAACTTTGGTCAAAATGGTCAATCCTTGACCCAATGACCAACCCATTGACTCAAAAGGTCAACTTTTGAAGAAAAAGTCAACTTTAGTCAAAATGATCAATCCTTGACCGAATGACTAACCCATTGTTCCAATAGGTTAACTTTTAACTAAAAATTAAATTTTGGTCAAAATAGTCAACTTCTGACCTAATGACCAATTATTGAGCCAATAAGTCAATCTCTGACCTTAAAGTCGACTTTTGTCAAAATGGACAATCCTCGACTCAATAACCAACCTATCGACCCAATAGATCAACTTTCGACTAAAAAGTCAACTTTTAGTCAAAATGGTCAATTCTCGACCCAATTACTAACTCGTTGACTAAATAGGTCAACTTTTGACTAAAAGTCAACTTTAGTCAAAATGGTCAATTTTTGACCCAATGACTACCTCGTTGATTCCGATGGTCAATTTTCGACCTAATGATCAAATATCGACCAAATAATTTAATCTCTTACCTAAAAGTCAACTTTAGTCAAAATGGTTAATCCTTGATCCAATGACAAACCCATTGACCCAATAGGTCAACTTTTGACCAAATAGTCAATTTTTGTGAAAATACTCAATTTTTGACCTAATGACCACTCATTAACCCAATAGGTCAACTTTTGACCAAAAAGTTAACTTTTGTCAAAATGGTTAATTTTTAACCCAATGACCAACCTATTGACCAAATATATCAACTTTTGACCCAAGAGTCATCTTTGGTCAAAATGGTAAATTCTTGACTCAATTACCAACTCATCGACTAAATAGTCAATTTTTGACCAAGAAGTCAACTTGGTCAAAATGCTCAATTTCTAACCCAAAGGCCACCCCGTTGACCTAAGGGGTCAACTTTGAACAAAATCTATTTTGGTCAAAATATTCAATTCTCGAACTATCGACCAATTATCGACTCTAATAAGCCAATCTTCGACCAAAAAGTTAACTTTGGTCAAAATGGTCAACTTTCGACCCAATGACCAACCCATTGTCCCTAATAGGTCAACTTTCGACCAAAAAGACAACTTTGGTCAAAATTATCAATCCTTGACCGAATAACTAACCCATTGTCCTAATAGGTCAACTTTTGACCAAAAAGACAATTTTGTTATTCATGACCAATTATTGACCCAATAAGCCAGTCTCTGACTAAAAGTCAACTTTGGTCAAAATGGTTAATACTTGACCCAATGACAAACCCGTTGACCTAACAGTCAACTTTCGATAAAAATTCAATTTCGACAAAATAGCCAATTGTTTACTCTAATGACCGCCCATCAATTCAAAATGTTAACTTTGGTCAAAATGGTCAATTTTTACCTAATGACCAACCCATCGACCAAATATGTCAACTTTCGACTAAAAAGTCATCTTTGGTCAAAATGGTCAATCTCGACCCAATTTTCAACTCATTAACCAAAAGGGTCAACTTTCGACCACAAAGTCAACTTTGGTGAAAATGGTCAATTTCTAATCTAATGACCACCCCGTTCACCGAATGGGTTAACAATTAACCAAAATTTCAATTTTGGACAAAATAGTCAAGTTTTGACCTAATGACCAAATATTGACCCACTAAGTCATTCTCTGACCAAAAACTCAACTCTGGTCAAAATGGTCAATCCTTGACCCAAGGACAAACCCATTAACCCAATAGGTCAACTTTCGACCAAAAAGTCAATTTTAGTCAATATAGCCAATTTTTCGACGAATGACCAATCATCGACCCAATAAGCCAATCATCGACCAAAAATTAACTTTAATTAAAATGGTCAATCTTCGACCCAATGACCGACCCATCGATCTAATAGGTCAACTTTTGACCAAAAAGTCAATTTTTGTTGAAATTGTCAATCTTTTACACAATGACCAACCCATCGACCCAATAGGTCAACTTTTGACCAAAAAGTCAACTTTGGTAAAAATGGTTAACTCTCGACCCAATAACCAACCGATCGACCCAATCGAGTCAACTTTCGACCAAAAAGTTTATTTTGGTCAAAATAATCAATTTTTGACTTAATGACCACCTCATTAACCCAATAAGTCAACTTTTGATTAAAAAGTCAAGTTTGGTTAAAATGGTTAAGTTTTGACCTAATGACCAACCCATTAACCCAATAGGTTAAATTTTGACCAAAAGTCAAATTTTGGTCAAAATGGACTATTTCTAACCCAATGACCTCCCCGTTTAACCAATATGTTAACTTTTGACCAAAAATTCAATTTTGGTCAAAATAGTCAATTTTTGAGAAAATGACCAATTATTGACCCAATAAGTCAATCTTTGACCAAAAAGTCAACTTTGGACAAAATGGTCAATCCTTGACCCAATGGTAAACCCATTGACCCAATAGGTCAACTTTTGACTAAAAAGTCAATTTTGTTCAAAATAGTTAATTTTAGACATAAAGTCCACCCATCAACCCAATAAGATGACTTTTGACCAAAAAGTCAATGTCGGTTAAAATGGTTAAATTTTAACCCAACGACCAACCCAATGACCCAAAAGATAAAATATTGACAAAAAGGTCATCTTCATTCAAAATGGTCAATTCTCGACCCAATTACCAACTCATTGACTAAATAGGTCAACTTTTGACGAAAAAGTAAACTTTGGTCAAGATGGTCAATTTCTGGCCCAATGACCACCCCATTGACTCAATGGGTCAACTTTCGATCAAAAATTTAATTTTGGTCAAAAATTTTAATTTTCGACCTAATCAATCAATTATCGACCCAATAAGTCAATCTACGACCAAAAAGTCAACATTCGACAAAATGGTTAATCCTTGACCCAATGACCAACCCATCGACTAAATAAGTCAACTTTTCGACCAAAAAGTCAATTTTGGTTAAAATAGTCAATCTTGACATAATGACCAATTATCGACCTCACTAAGCCAAACTCTAACCAAAAAGTGAACTTTGATCAATATGGTCAATCTTTGACCCAATGACCAACCCATTTACCCAATAGGTCAACCTTTGACAAAAACGTCACTTTTAGTTAAAATTATCAATCCTTGACCAAATGAACAACCCATTGGCCTAAACAGTCAACTTTTGTCCAAAAACTAAAATTGGTCAAAGGAGTCAATTTTTGGATTAATGAAAAATTATTGACCCAACAAGTCAAGCTCTGACCAAAAAGTCAACTGTGATAAATATGGTAAATCCTTCACCCAATGACCAACCCAATGACTCAATTGGTCAACTTTTGACTAAAAAGTGAACTTTGGTCAAAATGATCAATCATTGACCCAATGATAAGCCTATTGACCAAATAGGTCAATTTTTGACCAAAAAGTCAATTTTGGTCAAAATAGACAATTTTTTACCTTATGACCACCCATTGACCCAGTAGGTCAACTTTTGACCAAAAAGTCAACTTTGGTCAAAATGGTTAATTTTTGACCCAATGACCAACCCATTAACCCATTATGTCAACTTTTGAAAGTCATCTTGGGTCAAAATGGTCAATTCTTGACCCAATTACCAACTCATTGAACAAATATGTCAACTTTAGTCAAAATGGTAAATTTCTGACCCAATGACCACCCCTATGACCCGATGGGTTAAATTTTGAAAAAAAATTCAATTTAGTTCAAAATAGATAATTTTTGACCTAATGATCAATTAATAACCCAATAAGTCAATCTCTGACCAAAAGTTAACTTTGGTCGAAATAGTCAAATTTTGAAATAATGACCAATTATTGACCCAATAAGTCAATCACTGACCATAAAGTCAACTTTGGTCAAAACGATCAATCATTGACCCAATGACAAACCCATTGACCCAATAGGTCAACTTTCGACTAAAACGCCAATTTTGGTTAAAATGATCAATCTCGACCTAATGACCAACCCATCGGGCCTAAATAGTCAACTTTTGTCCAAAAAGTCAAATTGGTCAAACAGTCAATTTTTGAATTAATGAAAAATTATTGACCCAACAAGTCAAGCTCTGACCAAAAAGTCAACTCTGATCAATAAGGTCAATCCTTGACCCAATGACCAACCCATTAACCCAATAGGTCAACTTTTGACAAAAAAGTCAACTTTGGTCAAAATGATCAATCATTGACACAATGATTAGCCCATTGACCAAATAGGTCAATTTTTGACCAAAAGTCAATTTTGGTCAAAATAGACAATTTTACCTAATGACCACCCATTGACCCAATAGGTCAACTTTTGACTAATAAGTCAACTTTGGTCAAAATGGTTAATTTTTTGACTCTAACGACCAACCCATCGACCCATTATGTCAACTTTTGAAAGTCATCTTTGGTCAAAATGGTCAATTCTCGACTCAATTACCAACTCATCAACAAACATGTCAACTTTAGTCAAAATGGTAAATTTTCAATCCTATGACTACAATCGATGACCCGATGGGTTAAATTTTGAAAAAAATTCAATTTAGTTCAAAATATACAATTTTCAACCAAAATGATCAATTATTAACCCAATAATTCAATCTCGCACCAAAAAGTAAACTTTCGTCAAATGGTCAATCCTTGACCCAATCGACAAACCTATTGACTCCAACAGTCAACTTTTGACCAAATAATCAATTTTTGAACTAATTACTACCCATTAACCCAATAAGTAACTTTTGACCAAAAAGTCAACTTTAGTCAAAATGGTCAATTTTTGACCCAATGACCAACCCCTTGACCAAATATGTCAACTTTTGACCCAAGAGTCATCTTCGGTCAAAATGGTCAATTCTTGACTCAATTACCAAATCTTTGACTAAATATGTGAATTTTTGACTAAGTCAACTTGATCAAAATGGTCAAGTTCTGACCCAAAGGCCACCCCATTGACCCAATGGGTTAACTTTTGAACAAAAAATCAATTTTGGTCCAAATATTCAATTTTTGACCTAATGACCAATTATTGACCTAGTAAGCTAATCTCTGACCAAAAAGTCAACTTTGGACAAAATGTTCAATCCATCACCCAATGACCAACCCATTGTCCTAATAGGTCAACTTTTGACCTAAAAGTCAACTTTGGTCAAAATTATCAATCCTTGACCCAATGACTAACCCATTGGCCAAATAGGTCAACTTTTGACCAAAACGTCAATTTTGGTCAAACTAGTCAATTCAGAATTCATGACCAATTATCGACCCAATAAGTCAATCTCTAAACCAAAAGTCAACTTTCGTCAAAATGGTCAACCAATCGACCCAATAGTCAACTTTCGACAAAAATTCAATTTTAGCAAAATAATCAATTTTTTACCTAATGACCACCCATCGACCCAATAGGTTAACTTTCGATCAAAATATCAACTTTGGTCAAAATGGTCATTTTTTCGCCCAATGACCAACCTATCGACCAAATATGTCAACTTTCGACTAAAAAGTCATCTTTGGTCAAATGGTCAATTCTCGACCCAATTTCCAACTCATTAACCAAAAAGGTTAACTTTCGACCACAAAGTCAACTTTGGTCAAAATGGTCAATTTTGTCCCAATGACTAACCCGTTCACCCAATGGGTAACTATTAACCAAAAATTTAATTTTGGTCAAAATAGTCAATTTTTGATCTAATGACCAATTATTGACCCAATAAGTCATTCTCTGACCAAAAATTCAACTATGGTCAAAATGGTCAATCCTTGACCTAAGGACAAACCCATTGACTCAATAGGTCAACTTTTCACCAAAAGTCAATTTTGGTCAAAATAGTCAATTTTTGACCTAATGACCAATTATTGACCCAGTAAGAAGTCAATCATCGACCAAAAAATTAACTTTAATAAAAATGGTCAATCCTCGATCCAATAACCAACCCATCGACTCTAATCCATCAAGTTTTTGATCAAAAGTAATTTTTTGTTGAAATCGTCAATCTTTTACGCAATGACCAACCCATTGGCCCAATATGTCAACTTTTGAACAAAAAGTCAAATTTCGTAAAAATGGTCAATCGTTGACCCAATAACCAACCGATTGACCCAATTGGTCAACTATTGATTAAAAAGTTAATTTTGATCAAAATTATCTATTTTTGACTTAATGACCACCCCATTAACCCAATAAGTCGGCTTTGACTAAAAAGTCAAGTTTAGTTAAAATGGTTAATTTCTGACCCAATGACCAACCCATTAACCAAATTGGTCAAATTTTGACCAAAAAGTCAACTTTGGTCAAAATGGTCAATTTCTAACCCAATGACCTCCCCGTTGAACTAATATGTTAACTTTTGACCAAAAATTCAATTTTGGTCAAAATAGCTAATTTTCGACCTAATGACCATTATCGATCCAATAAGTAATCTTCACCAAAAAGTCAACTTTGGACAAAATGGTCAATCCTGATCTAATGACAAACACATCGATCTAATCAGTCAACTTTCACCAAAAGTCAATTTTGCTAAAATAATAATTTTCGACCTAATGGCAACTCCAAGAACCTAATAAGACGACTTTCGACCAAAAAGTCAACTTCGGTCAAAATGATCAATTTTTAACCCAATGACCAACCCATCAATCTAACAGATCAAATTTCGACAAAAAAGTCATCTTCGTTTAAAATGGTCAATCTCGATCCAATTAACAACTCATCGACCAAATAGGTCAACTTTCGACCAAAAAGTAAACTTTGGTCAAGATGGTCAATTTCGATCCAATGACTACCTTGTCGACCTAATGGGTCAACTTTTGAGCAAAAATTTAATTTTGGTCAAAATATTTAATTTTTGACCTAATGATCAATTATTTACCCAATAAGACAATCTCTGACCAAAAAGTCAACATTGGTCAAAATGGTCAATCCTTGACCGAATGACCAACCCATTTACGCTATAGGTCAACTTTTGATCAAAAAGTCAAAATTGCTTAAAATGGTCAATCCTTGACCGAATGACCAACCCATTGACTCAATAGATCAACTTTTAACCAAAAAGTCAAATTGGTTAAACGTTGACCCAATGACCAACACATTGACCCAATAGGTCAACTTTTGACGAAAAAGTTAATTTTACTCAAAATTGTCATTTTTTGACGTAATGACCGCCTCATTAACCTAAATAGATTAACTTTTGACCAAAAAGACAACTTTGGTCAAAATGGTCAATCCTTAACCAAATGACCAACACATTGGTCCAATAGGTCAACTTTTGACCCAAAAGTCAATTTTGGTCAAAAAAGTCAATTTTTAACTTCGATGCCAAACTTCGACCAAATAGTTAACTTTTGTCAAAATGGTCAATCCTCGACCCAACGACCAACCCATCGACCCAATAGTTCAACTTTTCACCAAAAAGTTAACTTTGGTCAAAATGATCAATCTTCGACCCAATGACCAACCCATCGGCCTAATATGTTAACTTTCGACCAAAAAATAAATTTTGGTCAAAATAGATCAATTTCAATTAATGAAAAACTATTAACCCATTAAGTCAATCTCTCGACCAAAAAGTCAAATTTGGTCAAAATGGTCAATCTCGACCCAATAACAAACCCATTGACTCATTTAGTCAACTTTCGACTAAAAAGTCAATTTTGGTCAAAATAGTCAATTTCTGACTTAATGACCAATTATTGATCTAGTACTGCAATCTCTGACCAAAAAGTCAACTTTAACAAAATGGTCAATCCCTGACCCAATGACAAACCCATTAAACTAATAGTTCAATTTTTGACCAAAAATTTATTTTTGGTCAAAATAAGTAATTTTCGACTTAATCGAACACTTAGTTACCCAATAGGTCAAGTTTTTACCAAAAAGTCAATTTTGGACAAAATAGTCAATTTTGAGCTAATGACCAATTATTGACTCAAAGAAACCAATCTTCGACCAAAAGTTAACTTTCGTCAAAATGATCAATCCTGTACCTAATGACAAACCCATCGATCTAATAGCTTCAACCTTTGACCAAAATGTCAAATTTGGTAACATAGTCAATTTTTTCGACCTAATGACCACCCGTTAACCCAATAGGTCAACTTTGACCAAAAAGTCAACTTTCGTCAAAATGGTCAATTTTCGACCCAATGACCAACCCATTGAATCCAATAGATACAACTTCGACTAAAAAGTCATCTTCGGTCAAAATTAACATTTCTTGACACAATTTCCAACTCATTGACCAAAAAGTTTAACTTTTGACTAAAAGTCAACTTTGGTCAAAAGGGTCAATTTTTGACCCAATGACCACCCCGTTGACCCAATAGGTCAACTTTTGACCAAAAATTTAATTTTGGTCAAAATAATCAATTTATGACCTAAAGAACAATTATTGACCCAATAAGTGAATCTTTGACCAAAAATTCAACTTTGGTCAAAATTGTCAATCCTTGACCAAATGACCAATCCATCGACCTAATCAGTAAACTTGCGACCAAAAAGTCAACTTTGGTTAAAATGATCAATCTTCGACCCAATGACCAACCCATTGACCCAATATGTTAACTTTCGACCAAAAAATCAATTTTGGCCAAAATAATCATTTTTTGACCTAACGACCATATATTGACCTAATAAGGCAACTTCTCGACCAAGAAGTCAACTTTGGTCAAAATGGTCAATCCTCGACCTAATGATAAACCCATCGACCCAATAGATCAACTTTCGACCAAAAAACTTTTTCGGATGTAATAATGAATTTTTTACTTAATAACCACCCATAAACCCAATAGATCAACTTTCGACCAAAAAGTCAACTTTAGTGAAAGTGATCAATTTATGACCCAATGACCAACCCTTTCGACTCCAATAGATCAAATTTCAACAAAAATCATCTTCATTCAAAATGGTCAATTCTCGACACAACCACCAACTCATCAATTCAAATAGGTCAACTTTTGAACAAAAAGTAAACTTTGGTCAAGATGGTTAATTTCTCGATCCAATGATCACCCCGTTGATCCAATGGGTCAACTTTTGACCAAAATTTAATTTCGGTCAAAATAATCAATTTTGACCTTATGACTAATTATCGACCCAATAAGTCAACCTCCGACCAAAAGTGAACTTTGGTCGAAATGGTCAATCTTTGACCTAATGACTACCAACTTTTGAATAAAAAGTCAACTTCGGTCAAAATGGTCAACTCCTGACTCAATGACCAACCCATTGACCCAATAGTCCAACTTTTGACCAAAAAAATAATTTTGACCTAATGGCCATCTCATTAACCCAATAACTCAACTTTTAACCAAAAAGTGTTGTTTGGTTAAAATGGTTAATTTCTGACCCAATGACCAACTCATTGACCTAATAGTCAACTTTTCGACCAAGAAGTCAACTTTGGCAAAATGGTCAATCCTTCGACCCAATGACCAACCCATAGACCCAATAGATCAACTTTTGGCCAAAATACCAATTTCGACATAATGACCAATTATTGATCCAATAAGTCGATCTCTGACCATAAAGTCAACTTTGGTGAAAATGGTCAATCCTTGACCCAATGACCTAACCATTGACCCAATAGGTAAACATTTGACCAAAAAGTGAACTTTTATCAAAATAATCAATCCTTGAGACAATGACCAACCCATTAAAACAATAAGTCAACTTTTGACCAAAATGTCAATTTTTTTCAATACTGGTCAATTTTCGACCTAATTCCCCTATCAATCTAATAGGTTAACTTCTGATCAAAAAGTCAACTCTTGTTAAAATGGTCAATTTCTGACCCAATGACCACCCCATTGACCTAATGTGTCAAATTTTGACCGAAAATTTAAATTTGGTCAAAATGGTAAATTTTTGATCTAATGACCTTTTATTGACCAAATAAGTCAATCTCTCGACCAAAAGTCAACTTTGGTCAAAATAATCAATCCTTGGCCCAACGACCAACCCATTCACCCAATAGCTCAACTTTCGACAAAAAAGTAAACTTTGGTCAAAATGGTCAATCGATGAACCAATGACCCAATATGTCAACTTCTAACCAAAAAGTAATTTTGGTCAAAATAGTCAATTTTTTACCGATTGACCACCCAATTGACCTAATAGGTCAAATTTTTACCAATAAGTTAAATTTGGTCAAAATGGTCAATTTCTGACCCAATGACAAATTATTGACCCAATAAGTCAATCTCTTACGAAAAAGCCAACTTTGGTCGAAATGGTCAATTCTTGACCCAATGACCAACCCGTTGACCCTTTAGGTCAACTTTTAACCAAAATGTGAACTTTAGTCAAAATAATCAATCCTTGACACAATGACCAAGCCATTAACACAATAGGTCAACTTTTGACCAAAAAGTCAATTTTAGTCAAAATAGTCACTTTTTGACATAATGAGCACCTCATTAACCCAAAAGATCAACTTTTAACGAAAAAGTCAACTTTAGTCAAAATGGTCATTTTCTAACCCAATGACCACCCCTTGACCTAATGGGTCAACTTTTGACCAAAAATTTAAGTTTGGTCAAAATAGTTATTTCTTGACCTAATGACCATTTATTGACCGAATAAGTCAATCTCTGACCAAAAAGTCAACTTTGGACAAAATGGTTTATCTTTGACCCAATGACAAACCCATTGAACCGATAGGTCAACTTTTATCCAAAAAATCAACTTTGGTCAAAATGGTATTCTTGACCCAATGACCAAGCCATTGACGCAAAACGTCAACGTTTGACCAAAAAGTCAACTTTGGTCAAAATGATCAATTTCTGACCCAATGTACACCCCTTTGACCTAATGGGCTACCTTTTAACCAAAAAATTCAACTTTGGTCAAAATAGTCAATTTTTTACCTAATGACCAACTATTGATCAAATAAGTCAATCTTTGACCAAAAAGACAACTTTGGTCAAAATGGTTAATTCTTGACACAATGACCAACCCATTAACCCAATAGGTCGACTTTTGACCAAAATGTCAATTATGGTCAAAATAATCAATTTTTTACCTAATCACAAATTATTGACCCAATGAACACCACATTGACCCAATAAGTCAACTTTTGACCAAAAAGACAACTTTGGTCAAAATGGTCAATTCTTGTCCCAATGACCAACCCATTGGCCCAATGGTCAACTTTTGACCAAAATGACAACTTTGGTCAAAATGGTCAATCCTTGACCCAATGACCACGCTTTGACCCAATGACCCTATGGTCAACTTTTGACTAAAAAGTCAAATTGGGTCAAAATAGTGATTTTTTGACCTAATGACCAATTATAGACCCAATAGGTCAATCTCTGACCAACAAGTCAAATTTCAGTCGAATGGTCAATCATCGACCCAATGAGAAACCCATTATTGGGTCAAGTTTTGACCAAAAAGTCAACTGTGGTCAAAATGGTCAATCCTTGACCCAATGACCAACCCACTGACCCAATAGATGAACTTTTGACCAAAAAGTCAATATAGGTCAAAATAGTAAATTTTTGACTTAATGACCATTTATTGACCCAATAGGTTAACTTTTGATCAAAAAGTTAACTTTGGTCAAAATGGTCAATCCTGTACCCAATGACCAACCCATTGACCCAAAAGGTCAACTTTTGACCAAAAAGTTAACTTTGGTCAAAATGGTCAATCCTTGACCCAATGACTAACTCATCGACCAAAAAGGACATCTTTTGACAAAAAAGTCAATTTTGGTCAAAATTATCAATTTTTGACCTAATGACCACCTCATTGACCTAAAAGGTCAACTTTTGACCAAAAAGTCCAATTTTGTCAAAATGGTCAATTTCTGACACAATGAACTAAATGTCAACTTTGGTAAAAATGGACAATCCTCGATCCAACGACCAACCCATCGACTCCATTTTGTCAACTTTCGACTAAAAAGTCAACTTTGGCCAAAATGGTTAAACCTCGACCCAATGACCAACACATCGACCTAATAGGTCAACTTTTCGACGAAAAAGTTAATTTTACTCAAAATTGTCATTTTTTGACGTTGACCGCCTCATTAACCTAAATAGATCAACTTTTGAACAAAAAGACAACTTTGGTCAAAATGGTCAATCAAATGACCAACCCATTGGTCCAATAGGTCAACTTTTGACCCAAAAGTCAATTTTGGTCAAAAAAGTCAATTTTTAACCTGATGCCAAACTTTGACCAAATAGTTAACTTTTGTCAAATGGGTCAATCCTTGACCCAATGATTAACCCATTGACCCAATAGTTCAAATTTTCACCAAAAAGTTAACTTTGGTCAAAATGATCAATCCTTGACTCAATGACCAACCCATTGGCCTAATATGTTAACTTTTGACCAAAAAATAAATTTTGGTCAAAATAGTCAATTTTTGAATTAATGAAAAACTATTAACCCGTTAAGTCAATCTCTGACCAAAAAGTCAAATTTGGTCAAAATGGTCAATCCTTGACCCAATAACAAACCCATTAACTCATTTAGTCAACTCTTGTCTAAAAAGTCAAATTTGGTCAAAATAGTCAATTTCTGACCTAATGACCAATTATTGATCTAGTACTGCAATCTCTGACCAATAAGTCAACTTTGACAAAATGGTCAATCCCTGACCCAATGACAAACCCATTAAACTAATAGTTCAACTTTTGACCAAAAATTTATTTTTGGTCAAAATAGTAAATTTTTGACTTAACGAACACTTATTTACACAATAGGTCAATTTTTTACCAAAAAGTCTATTTTGGACAAAATAGTCAATTTTTGAGCTAATGACCAATTATTGACCCAGCAAACCAATCTCTGACAAAAAAGTTAACTTTGATCAAAATGGTCAATCCTGTACCCAATGACAAACCCATTGACCCAACTGTTCAACCTTTGACCAAAATGTCAAATTTGGTAACATAGTCAATTTTTTAACCTAACGACCACCCGTTAACCCAGTAGGTTAACTTTTGACCAAAAAGTCAACTTTGGTCAAAATGGTCAATTTTTGACCCAATGACCAACCCATTGACCCAATAGATCAAATCTTGACCAAAAAGTCATCTTCGGTCAAAATTATCATTTCTTGACACAATTTCCAACTCATTGACCAAAAAGTTTAACTTTTGACTAAAAAGTCAACTTTGGTCAAAAGGGTCAATTTTTGACCCAATGACCACCCCGTTGACCCAATAAGTCGACTATTTGACCAAAATTTAATTTTGGTCAAAATAATCAATTTACGACCTAAAGAACAATTATTGACCCAATAAGTGAATCTTTGACCAAAAATTCAACTTTGGTCAAAATTGTCAATCCTTGACCAAATGACCAATCCATTGACCTAATAGGTAAACTTGTGACCAAAAAGTCAACTTTGGTTAAAATGATCAATCCTTGACCCAATGACCAACCCATTGACCCAATATGTTAACTTTTGACCAAAAAAATCAATTTTGGCCAAAATAGTCATTTTTTTACCTAATGACCATATATTGACCCAATAAGGCAACTTCTGACCAAAAAGTCAACTTTGGTCAAAATGGTCAATCCATGACCTAATGATAAACCCATTGACCTAATAGGTCAACTTTTGACCAAAAAATCATTTTTGGATAGAATAATGAATTTTTTACTTAATAACCACCCATAAACCCAATAGGTCAACTTTTGACCAAAAAGTCAACTTTGGTGAAAATGATCAATTTATGACCCAATGACCAACCCTTCGACCCAATAGATCAAATTTTAACAAAAATCATCTTCATTCAAAATGATCAATTCTTGACCCAACTACCAACTCATTGACCAAATAGTCAACTTTTGAACAAAAAGTAAAGTTTGGTCAAGATGGTTAATTTCTGACCCAATGATCACCCCGTTGACCCAATGGGTCAACTTTTGACCAAAAATTTAATTTTGGTCAAAATAATCAATTTTGACCTTATGACTAATTATTGACCCAATAATTCAACCTCTGACCAAAAGTGAACTTTGGTTGAAATGGTCAATCTTTGACCCAATGACCAGTCAACTTTTGAATAAAAAGTCAACTTTGGTCAAAATGGTCAATCCTTGACTCAATGACCAACCCATTGACCCAATAGGCCAACTTTTGACCAAAAAAATAATTTTGACCTAATGGCCATCTCATTAACCCAATAACTCAACTTTTAACCAAAAAGTGTTGTTTGGTTAAAATGGTTAATTTCTGACCCAATGACCAACTCATTGACCCAATAGGTCAACTTTTGAGCAAGAAGTTAACTTTGGTCAAAATGGTCAATCCTTGACCCAATGACCAACCCATAGACCCAATAGATCAACTTTTAGCCAAAATAGTCAATTTTTGACATAATAACCAATTATTGATCCAATAAGTCGATCTCTGACCATAGAGTCAACTTTGGTGAAAATGGTCAATCCTTGACCCAATGACCTAACCATTGACCCAATAGGTAAACATTTGACCAAAAAGTGAACTTTTATCAAAATAATCAATCCTTGAGACAATGACCAACCCATTAATACAATAGGTCAACTTTTGACCAAAATGTCAATTTTTTTCAATATGGTCAATTTTTGACCTAATGACCACCCCATTGACCCAATAGGTTAACTTCTGACCAAAAAGTCAACTCTTGCTAAAATGGTCAATTTCTGACCCAATGACCACCCCATTGACCTAATGGGTCAAATTTTGACCAAAAATTTAAATTTGGTCAAAATGGTAAATTTTTGATCTAATGACCTTTTATTGACCAAATAAGTCAATCTCTGACCAAAAAGTCAACTTTGGTCAAAATAGTCAATCCTTGGCCCAATGACCAACCCATTCACCCAATAGCTCAACTTTTGACAAAAAAGTAAACTTTGGTCAAAATGGTCAATCCATGAACCAATGACCCAATATGTCAACTTCTAACCAAAAAGTAATTTTGGTCAAAATAGTCAATTTTTTACCGATAGACCACCCAATTGACCTAATAGGTCAATTTTTTACCAATAAGTTAAATTTGGTCAAAATGGTCAATTTCTGACCCAATGACCAATTATTGACCCAATAAGTCAATCTCTTACCAAAGAGCCAACTTTGGTCGAAATGGTCAATCCTTGACCTAATGACCAACCCGTTGACCCTATAGGTCAACTTTTAACCAAAATGTGAACTTTAGTCAAAATAATCAATCCTTGACACAATGACCAAGCCATTAACACAATAGGTCAACTTTTGACCAAAAAGTCAATTTTAGTCAAATAAGTCACTTTTTGACATAATGAGCACCTCATTAACCCAAAAGATCAACTTTTAACGAAAAAGTCAACTTTAGTCAAAATGGTCATTTTCTAACCCAATGACCACCCCTTGACCTAATGGGTCAACTTTTGACCAAAAATTTAAGTTTGGTCAAAATAGTTATTTCTTGACCTAACGACCATTTATTGACCGAATAAGTCAATCTCTGACCAAAAAATCAACTTTGGTCAAAATGGTCAATCCTTGACTCAATGACCAACCCATGACTCCAACAGTCAACTTTCGACTAAAAAATCATCTTTAGTCAAAATGGTATTCTCGACCTAATGACTAAGCCATCGACGCAAGAACGTCAACATTCGACCAAAAAGTCAACTTTGGTCAAAATGATCAATTTCTGACCCAATGTACACCCCTTTGACCTAATGGGTCAACTTTTAACCAAAAATTCAACTTTGGTCAAAATAGTCAATTTTTTACCTAATGACCAACTATTGATCAAATAAGTCAATCTTTGACCAAAAAGACAACATTGGTCAAAATGGTTAATTCTTGATGCAATGACCAACCCATTAACCCAATAGGTCGACTTTTGACCAAAAAGTCAATTTTGCTCAAAATAGTCAATTTGTGACCTAATCACCAATTATTGACCCAATGAACACCCTATTGACCCAATAGGTCAACTTTTGACCAAAAAGACAACTTTGGTCAAAATGGTCAATTCTTGTCCCAATGACCAACCCATCTGACTAACAGGTCAACTTTTGACCAAAATGGCAACTTTGGTCAAAATGGTCAATCCTTGACCCAATGACCAACCCATTGACTCAAAAGGTCAACTTTCGAAGAAAAAGTCAACTTTAGTCAAAATGATCAATCCTTGACCGAATGACTAACCCATTGACCCAATAGGTTAACTTTTAAACTAAAAATTAAATTTTGGTCAAAATAGTCATGTTCTGACCTAAAGACCAATTATTGAGCCAATAAATCAATCTCTGACCTTAAAGTCGACTTTTGTCAAAATGGACAATCCTTGACTCAATAACCAACCCATTGACCCAATAGGTCAACTTTTGACTAAAAAGTCATCTTTGGTCAAAATGGTCAATTCTTGACCCAATTACCAACTCGTTGTTAAATAGGTCAACTTTTGACCAAAAGTCAACTTTAGTCAAAATGGTCAATTTTTGACCCAATGACCACCCCGTTTACTTGATGGTCAAGTTTTGACCTAATGATCAAATATTGACCAAATAATTTAATCTCTTACCAAAAAGTCAACTTTGGTCAAAATGGTTAATCCTTGATCCAATGACAAACCCATTGACCCAATAGGTCAACTTTTGACCAAATAGTCAATTTTTGTGAAAATACTCAATTTTTGACCTAATGTCCACTCATTAACCCAACAGGTCAACTTTTGACCAAAAAGTTAACTTTAGTCAAAATGGTGAATTTTTGACCCAATGACCAACCTATTGACCAAATATATCAACTTTTGACCCAAGAGTCATGTTTGGTCAAAATGGTAAATTCTTGACTCAATTACCAACTCATTAACTAAATAGGTCAATTTTTGACCAAGAAGTCAACTTGGTCAAAATGGTCAATTTCTAACCCAAAGGCCACCCCGTTGACCTAAGGGGTCAACTTTTGAACAAAAAATCTATTTTGGTCAAAATATTCAATTTTTGAACTATTGACCAATTATTGACCTAGTAAGCCAATCTCTGACCAAAAAGTTAACTTTGGTCAAAATGGTCAATCCTTGACCCAATGACCAACCCATTGTCCCAATAGGTCAACTTTTGACCAAAAAGACAACTTTGGTCAAAATTATCAATCCTTGACCGAATGACTAACCCATTGTCCTAATAGGTCAACTTTTGACCAAAAAGACAATTTTGTTATTCATGACCAATTATTGACCCAATAAGCCAGTCTCTCACTAAAAGTCAACTTTGGTCAAAATGGTTAATCCTTGACCCAATGACAAACCCGTTGACCCAATAGGTCAACTTTTGACAAAAAGTTCAATTTTGACAAAATAGTCAATTGTTTGCCTAATGACCGTCCATTGACCAAAATGTTAACTTTAGTCAAAAGGGTCAATTTTTTACCTAATGACCAACCCATTGACCAAATATGTCAACTTTTGACTAAAAAGTCATCTTTGGTCAAAATGGTCAATTCCTGACCCAATTTCCAACTCATTAACCAAGAGGGTCAACTTTTGACCACAAAGTCAACTTTGGTGAAAATGGTCAATTTCTGACCCAATGACCACCCCGTTCACCTAATGGGTTAACAATTAACCAAAATTTCCATTTTGGACAAAATAGTCAAGTTTTGACCTAATGACCAAATATGGACCCACTAAGTCATTCTTTGACCAAAAACTCAACTCTGGTCAAAATGGTCAATCCTTGACCCAGGGACAAACCCATTAACCCAATAGGTCAACTTTTGACCAAAAAGTCAATTTTAGTCAAAATAGTCAATTTTTGACCTAATGACCAATCATTGACCCAGTAAGCCAATCATTGACCAAAAAATTAACTTTAATAAAAATGGTCAATCCTTGACCCAATGACCGACCCATTGACCCAATATGTCAACTTTTGACCAAAAAGTCAACTTTGGTAAAAATGGTTAATCCTTGACCCAATAACCAACCGATTGACCCAATTGGTCAACGTTTGACCAAAAAGTTTATTTTGGTCAAAATAATCAATTTTTGACTTAACGACCACCTCATTAACCCAATAAGTCAACTTTTGATTAAAAAGTCAAGTTTGGTTAAAATGGTTAATTTTTGACCTAATGACCAACCCGTTAACCTAGTAGGTTAAATTTTGACCAAAAGTCAAATGTTGGTCAAAATGGTCATTTTCTAACCCAATGACCTCCCCGTTTAACCAATATGTTAACTTTTGACCAAAAATTCAATTTTGGTCAAAATAGTCAATTTTTGAGCAAATGACCAATTATTGACCCAATAAGTCAATCTTTGACCAAAAAGTCAACTTTGGACAAAATGGTCAATCCACCCAATGACAAACCCATTGACCCAATAGGTCAACTTTTGACTAAAAAGTCAATTTTGTTCAAAATAGTTAATTTTAGACATAAAGACCACCCATTAACCCGATAAGACGACTTTTGACCAAAAAGTCAACTTCGGTTAAAATGGTTAAATTTTAACCCAACGACCAACCCATTGACCCAATAGATCAAATATTGACAAAAAGGTCATCTTCGTTCAAAATGGTCAATTCTCGACCCAATTACCAACTCATTGACCAAATAGGTCAACTTTTGACCAAAAAGTAAACTTTGGTCAAGATGGTCAATTTCTGACCCAATGACCACCCCGTTGACCGAATGGGTCAACTTTTGAGCAAAAATTTAATTTTGGTCAAAAATTTTAATTTTTGACCTAATAATCAATTATTGACCCAATAGGTCAATCTACGACCAAAAAGTCAACATTGGACAAAATGGTTAATCCTTGACCCAATGACCAACCCATTGACAAAATAAGTCCACTTTTGACCAAAAAGTCAATTTTAGTTAAAATTGTCAATTTTGGACATAATCACCAATTATTGACCCAGTAAGCCAAACTCTGACCAAAAAGTGAACTTTGGTCAATATGGTCAATCTTTGACCCAATGACCAACCCATTTACCCAATAGGTCAACCTTTGACAAAAACGTCACTTTTGGTTAAAATGATCAATCCTTGACCTAATGACCAACCCATTGGCCTAAACAGTCAACTTTTGTCCAAAAAGTCAAATTGGTCAAAAGAGTCAATTTTTGGATTAATGAAAAATTATTGACCCAACAAGTCAAGCTCTGACCAAAAAGTCAACTGTGGTCAATATGGTAAATCCTTGACCCAATGACCAACCCATTGACCCAATAGGTCAACTTTTGACTAAAAGGTCAACATTTGACTAAAAGGTCAACTTTGGTCAAAATGATCAATCATTGACCCAATGATAAGACTATTGACCAAATAGGTCAATTTTTGACCAAAAAGTCAATTTTGGTCAAAATAGACAATTTCTGACCTAATGACCACCCATTAACCCAATAGGTCAACTTTTGACCAAAAAGTCAACTTTGGTCAAAATGGTTAATTTTTGACCCAATGACCAACCCATTGACCCATTATGTCAACTTTTGAAAGTCATCTTTGGTCAAAATGGTCAATTCTTGACCCAATTACCAACTCATTGAACAAATATGTCAACTTTAGTCAAAATGGTAAATTTCTGACCCAATGACCACCCCTATGACCCGATGGGTTAAATTTTGAAAAAAGTTCAATTTAGTTCAAAATAGATAATTTTTGACCTAAGGATCAATTATTAACCCAATAAGTCAATCTCCGACTCAAAAGTTAACTTTGGTCGAAATAGTCAAATTTTGAAATAATGACCAATTATTGACCCAATAAGTCAATCACTGACCATAAAGTCAACTTTGGTCAAAACGATCAATCATTGACCCAATGACAAACCCATTGACCCAATAGGTCAACTTTTGACCAAAACGTCAATTTTGGTTAAAATGATCAATCCTTGACCTAATGACCAACCCATTGGCCTAAATAGTCAACTTTTGTCCAAAAAGTCAAATTGGTCAAACAGTCAATTTTTGAATTAATGAAAAATTATTGACCCAACAAGTCAAGCTCTGACCAAAAAGTCAACTGTGGTCAATATTGTCAATCTTCGACCTAATGACCAACCCATCGATCTAATAAATCAACTTTTGACTAAAAAGTCAACTTTGGTCAAAATGATCAATCATTGACACAATGATAAGCCCATTGACCAAATAGGTCAATTTTTGACCAAAAAGTCAATTTTGGTCAAAATAGACAATTTTTGACCTAATGACCACCCATTGACCCAATAGGTCAACTTTTGACCAATAAGTCAACTTTGGTCAAAATGGTTAATTTTTGACCCAATGACCAACCCATTGACCCATTATGTCAACTTTTGAAAGTCATCTTTGGTCAAAATGGTCAATTCTTGACCCAATTACCAACTCATTGAACAAACATGTCAACTTTAGTCAAAATGGTAAATTTTTGACCCTATGACCACACTGATGACCCGATGGGTTAAGTTTTGAAAAAAAATTCAATTTAGTTCAAAATATACAATTTTGGACCAAATGATCAATTATTAACCCAATAATTCAATCTCTGACCAAAAAGTAAACTTTGGTCAAATGGTCAATCCTTGACCCATTAACAAACCTATTGACCCAATAGGTCAACTTTTGACCAAATAGTCAATTTTTGAACTAATTACTACCCATTAACCCAATAAGTAACTTTTGACCAAAAAGTCAACTTTAGTCAAAATGGTCAATTTCTGACCCAATGACCAACCCATTGACCAAATAGATCAACTTTTGACCCAAGAGTCATCTTCGGTCAAAATGGTCAATTCTTGACTCAATTACCAACTCATTGACTAAATATGTGAATTTTTGACTAAGAAGTCAACTTGATCAAAATGGTCAATTTCTGACCCAAAGGCCGCCCCATTGACCCAATGGGTTAACTTTTGAACAAAAAATCAATTTTGGTCAAAACATTTAATTTTTAACCCAATGACCAATTATTGACCTAGTAAGCTAATCTCTGACCAAAAAGTCAACTTTGGTCAAAATGGTCAATCCATCACCCAATGACCAACCCATTGTCCTAATAGGTCAACTTTTGACCTAAAAGTCAACTTTGGTCAAAATTATCAATCCTTGACCCAATGACTAACTCATTGGCCAAATAGGTCAACTTTTGACCAAAACGTCAATTTTGGTCAAAGTAGTCAATTCGAAATTCATGACCAATTATTGACCCAATAAGTCAATCTCTGACCAAAAAGTTAACTTTGGTCAAAATGGTCAACCATTGACCCAATAGGTCAACTTTTGACAAAAAATTCAATTTTAGCAAAATAGTCAATTTTTTACCTAATGACCACCCATTGACCCAATAGGTTAACTATTGATCAAAATATCAACTTTGGTCAAAATGGTCATTTTTTTGCCCAATGACCAACCTATTGACCAAATATGTCAACTTTTGACTAAAAAGTCATCTTTGGTCAAATGGTCAATTCTTGACCCAATTTCCAACTCATTAACCAAAAAGGTTAACTTTTGACCACAAAGTCAACTTTGGTCAAAATGCTCAATTTTTGTCCCAATGACTAACCCGTTCACCCAATGGGTAACTATTAACCAAAAATTTAATTTTGGTCAAAATAGTCAATTTTTGACCTAATGACCAATTATTGACCCAATAAGTCATTCTCTGACCATAAACTCAACTCTGGTCAAAATGGTTAATCCTTGACCTAAGGACAAACCCATTGACCCAATAGGTCAACTTTTCACCAAAAAGTCAATTTTGGTCAAAATAGTCAATTTTTGACCTAATGACCAATTATTGACCCAGTAAGCCAATCACTGACCAAAAAATTAACTTTAATAAAAATGGTCAATCCTTGACCCAATAACCAACCCATTAACCCAATCGGTCAAGTTTTGATCAAAAAGTAATTTTTTGTTGAAATCGTCAATCTTTTACGCAATGACCAACCCATTGACCCAATATGTCAACTTTTGAACAAAAAGTCAAATTTGGTAAAAATGGTCAATCCTTGACCCAATAACCAACCGATTGACCCAATTGGTCAACTTTTGATTAAAAAGTTAATTTTGTTCAAAACTATCTATTTTTGACTTAATGACTCCCCATTAACCCAATAAGTCAGCTTTGACTAAAAAGTCAAGTTTGGTTAAAATGGTTAATTTTCGACCCAATGACCAACCCATTAACCCAATTGGTCAAATTTTGACCAAAAAGTCAACTTTGGTCAAAATCGTCAATTTCTAACCCAATGACCTCCCCGTTGAACCAATATGTTAACTTTTGACCAAAAATTCAATTTTGGTCAAAAATAGTTAATTTTTGACCTAATGACCATTTTTGACCCAATAAGTAATCTCTGACCAAAAAGTCAACTTTGGACAAAATAGTCAATCCTTGACCCAATGACAAACCCATTGACCCAATAGGTCAACTTTTGACCAAAAAGTCAATTTTGGTCAAAATAGTCAATTTTTGACCTAATGGCAACCCATTAACCTAATAAGACGACTTTTGACCAAAAAGTCAACTTCGGTCAAAATGGTCAATTTTTAACCCAATGACCAACCCATTGACCCAATAGATCAAATTTTGACAAAAAAGTCATCTTCGTTCAAAATGGTCAATTCTTGACCCAATTAACAACTCATTGACCAAATAGGTCAACTTTTGACCAAAAAGTAAACTTTGGTCAAGATGGTCAATTTCTGACCCAATGACCACCTTGTTGACCTAATGGGTCAACTTTTGAGCAAAAATTTAATTTTGGTCAAAATATTTAATTTTTGACCTAATGATCAATTATTTACCCAATAAGACAATCTCTGACCAAAAAGTCAACATTGGTCAAAATGGTCAATCCTTGAGCAAATGACCAACCGATTTACCCTATAGGTCAACTTTTGATCAAAAAGTCAACATTGCTCAAAATGGTCAATCCTTTACCGAATGACGAACCCAATGACTCAATAGATCAACTTTTAACCAAAAAGTCAATTTTGTTCAAAATAGTCAATTTTGGACATAATGACCAATTATTGACCCAGTAAGCCAATCTCTGAGCAAAAAGTGAACTTTGGTCAAAATGGTCAATCTTTGACCTAATGACCAACCCATTGACCCAATAGGTCTATTTTTGACCAAAAGGTCAACTTTGGTCAAAATGATAAATCCTTGACCCAATGACCAACCCATTGGCCTAATACATCAACATTTGACCAAAAAGTCAATTTTGGTCGAAATAGTCAATTTTTAAATTAATGACCAATTATTGACCCAATAAGTCAATCTCTGACAATAAAGTCAATTTTGGTCAAAACGGTCAATCATTGACCCAATGACAAACCCATTGACCCAATAGGTCAATTTTTGACTAAAACGTCAATTTTGGTCAAAATAGTCAATTTTTGACCTAATGACCACCCATTGACCCAGTAGGTCAACTTTTGACCAAAAAGTCAACTTAGGTTATAATGGTCAATTTTTGAGCCAATGACCAAGCCATTGACCGAATAGATCAACTTTTGACAAAAAAGTCAACTTTGGTCAAAATGGTCAATCCTTGACCCAATGACCAACCCATTGACCCTATAGGTCAACTTTAGACCAAAAAGTCAATTTTGGTCAAAATAGATAATTTTTGTCCTAATGATCAATTATTGACCCAGAAAACCAATCTCTGACCAAAAATTCAACTTTGGTCAACAGGGTTGATCTTTGACCCAATGACGAACCCATTGACTCAATAGGTGAACTTTTGACCAAAAAGTCAATTTTGGTCAAAATAGTCAATTTTTTACCTAATGAACAATTATTGACCCAGTAAGCCAATCTCTAACCAAAAAATCAACTTTGGTCAAAATGGTTGATCTTTGACCCAATGACAAACCCATTGAACCGATATGTCAACTTTTGGCCAAAAAGTCAACTTTACTCAAAATTGTCAATTTTTGACCCAATGACAAACCCATTGACTTAGTAGGTCAACTTTTATCCAAAAAATCAACTTTGGTCAAAATGGTCAAACCTTGACCCAATGACAACGCTTTGACCCAATAAGTCAACTTTTGACTAAAAAGTTAAATTGGGTCAAAATAGTGATTTTTTGACATAATGACCAATTATAGACCCAATAGGTCAATCTCTGACCAAAAAGTCAAATTTGGTCAGAATGGTCAATCATTGACCCAATGAGAAACCCATTATTGGGTCAACTTTTGACCAAAAAGTCAACTGTGGTCAAAATGATGAATCCTTGACCCAATGACCAACCCACTGACCCAATAGATGAACTTTTGACCAAAAAGACAATATAGGTCAAAATAGTAAATTTTTGACTTAATGACCATTTATTGACCCAATAGGTTAACTTTTGATCAAAAAGTTAACTTTGGTCAAAATGGTCAATCTTGGACCCAATGACCAACCCATTGACCCAAAAGGTCAACTTTTGACCAAAAATTTAACTTTGGTCAAAATGGTCAATCCTTGACCCAATGACTAACTCATTGACCAAAAAGGACAACTTTTGACCAAAAAGTCAATTTAGGTCAAAATTGTCAATTTTTGACCTAATGACCACCTCACTGACCTAAAAGGTCAACTTTTAACCAAAAAGTCAAATTTTGTCAAAATGGTCAATTTCTGACACAATGAACTAAATGTCAACTTTGGTGAAAATGGACAATCCTTGATCCAATGACCAACCCATTGACCCAATTTGTCAACTTTTGACTAAAAAGTCAACTTTGGCAAAAATGGTTAAACCTTGACCCAATGACCAACACATTGACCCAATAGGTCAACTTTTGACGAAAAAGTTAATTTTACTCAAAATTGTCATTTTTTCACGTAATGACCGCCTCATTAACCTAAATAGATCAACTTTTGACCAAAAAGACAACTTTGGTCAAAATGGTCAATCCTTGACCAAATGACCAACCCATTGGTCCAATAGGTCAACTTTCGACCCAAAAGTCAATTTTGGTCAAAAAAGTCAATTTTCAACCTGATGCCAAACTTTGACCAAATAGTTAACTTTTGTCAAAATGGTCAATCCTTGACCCAATGACCAACCCACTGACCCAATAGTTCAACTTTTCACCAAAAAGTTAACTTTGGTCAAAATGATCAATCCTTGACCCAATGACCAACCCATTGGCCTAATATGTTAACTTTTGACAAAAAAATAAATTTTGGTCAAAATAGTCAATTTTTGAATTAATGAAAAACTATTAACCCATTAAGTCAATCTCTGACCAAAAAGTCAAATTTGGTCAAAATGGTCAATCCTTGACCCAATAACAAACCCATTGACTCATTTAGTCAACTTTTGACTAAAAAGTCAATTTTGGTCAAAATAGTCAATTTCTGACCTAATGACCAATTATTGATCTAGTACTGCAATCTCTGACCAAAAAGTCAACTTTGCAAAATGGTCAATCCTTGACCCAATGACAAACCCATTAAACTAATAGTTCAACTTTTGACCAAAAATTTATTTTTGGTCAAAATAGTAAATTTTTGACTAAACGAACACTTATTTACCCAATAGGTCAATTTTTTACTAAAAAGTCAATTTTGGACAAAATAGTTAATTTTTGAGCTAATGACCAATTATTGACCCAGCAAACCAATCTCTGACCAAAAAGTTAACTTTGGTCAAAATGGTCAATCCTGTACCCAATGACAAACCCATTGACCCAACAGTTCAACCTTTGACCAAAATGTCAAATTTGGTAACATAGTCAATTTTTTGACCTAATGACCACCCGTTAACCCAATAGGTCAACTTTTGACCAAAAAGTCAACTTTGGTCAAAATGGTCAATTTTTGACCCAATGACCAACCCATTGACCCAATAGATCAAATCTTGACCAAAAAGTCATCTTCGGTCAAAATTATCATTTCTTGACACAATTTCCAACTCATTGACCAAAAGTTTAACTTTTGACTAAAAAGTCAACTTTGGTCAAAAGGGTCAATTTTCGATCTAATGACTCACCTTGCTGACCCAATGGGTCAACTTTTGACCAAAAATTTAATTTTGGTCAAAATAACCAATTTATGACCTAAAGAACAATTATTGACCCAGTAAGTGAATCTTTGACCAAAAATTCAACTTTGGTCAAAATTGTCAATCCTTGACCAAATGACCAATCTATTGACCTAATAGGTAAACTTGTGACCAAAAAGTCAACTTTGGTTAAAATGATCAATCCTTGACCCAATGACCAACCCATTGACCCAATATGTTAACTTTTGACCAAAAAATCAATTTTGGCCAAAATAGTCATTTTTTGACCTAATGACCATATATTGACCCAATAAGGCAACTTCTGACCAAAAAGTCAACTTTGGTCAAAATGGTCAATCCTTGACCCAATGATAAACCCGTTGACCCAATAGGTCAACTTTTGACCAAAAAATCATTTTTGGATAGAATAATGAATTTTTTACTTAATAACCACCCATAAACCCAATAGGTCAACTTTTGACCAAAAAGTCAACTTTGGTGAAAATGATCAATTTATGACCCAATGACCAACCCTTTGACCCAATAGATCAAATTTTGAACAAAAAATCATCTTCATTCAAAATGGTCAATTCTTGACCCAACTACCAACTCATTGACCAAATAGGTCAACTTTTGAACAAAAAGTAAACTTTGGTCAAGATGGTTAATTTCTGACCCAATGATCACCCAGTTGACCCAATGGGTCAACTTTTGACCAAAAATTTAATTTTGGTCAAAATAATCAATTTTTGACCTTATGACTAATTATTGACCCAATAAGTCAACCTCCGACTAAAAGTGAACTTTGGTCAAATGGTCAATCTTTGACCTAATGACCTACCAACTTTTGAATAAAAAGTCAACTTTGGTCAAAATGGTCAATCCTTCGACTCAATGACCAACCCATCGATCTAATAAGCCAACTTTTGACCAAAAAAATAATTTTGACCTAATGGCCATCTCATTAACCCAATAACTCAACTTTTAACCAAAAAGTGTTGTTTGGTTAAAATGGTTAATTTCTGACCCAATGACCAACTCATTGACCCAATAGGTCAACTTTTGACCAAGAAGTCAACTTTGGTCAAAATGGTCAATCCTTGACCCAATGACCAACCCATAGACCCAATAGATCAACTTTTGGCCAAAATAGTCAATTTTTGACATAATGACCAATTATTGATCCAATAAGTCGATCTCTGACCATAAAGTCAACTTTGGTGAAAATGGTCAATCCTTGACCCAATGACCTAACCATTGACCCAATAGGTAAACATTTGACCAAAAAGTGAACTTTTATCAAAATAATCAATCCTTGAGACAATGACCAACCCATTAACACAATAGGTCAACTTTTGACCAAAATGTCAGTTTTTTTCAATATGGTCAATTTTTGACCTAATGACCACCCCATTGACCCAATAGGTTAACTTCTGACAAAAAAGTCAACTCTTGTTAAAATGGTCAATTTCTGACCCAATGACCACCCCATTGACCTAATGGGTCAAATTTTGACCAAAAATTTAAATTTGGTCAAAATGGTAAATTTTTGATCTAATGACCTTTTATTGACCAAATAAGTCAATCTCTGACCAAAAAGTCAACTTTGGTCAAAATAGTCAATCCTTGGCCCAATGACCAACCCATTCACCCAATAGCTCAACTTTTGACAAAAAAGTAAACTTTGGTCAAAATGGTCAATCCATGAACCAATGACCCAATATGTCAACTTCTAACCAAAAAGTAATTTTGGTCAAAATAGTCAATTTTTTACCGATAGACCACCCAATTGACCTAATAGTTCAAATTTTTACCAATAAGTTAAATTTGGTCAAAATGGTCAATTTCTGACCCAATGACCAATTATTGACCCAATAAGTCAATCTCTTACCAAAAAGCCAACTTTGGTCGAAATGGTCAATCCTTGACCCAATGACCAACCCGTTGACCCTATAGGTCAACTTTTAACCAAAATGTGAACTTTAGTCAAAATAATCAATCCTTGACACAATGACCAAGCTATTAACACAATAGGTCAACTTTTGACCAAAAAGTCAATTTTAGTCAAAATAGTCACTTTTTGACATAATGAGCACCTCATTAACCCAAAAGATCAACTTTTAACGAAAAAGTCAACTTTAGTCAAAATGGTCATTTTCTAACCCAATGACCACCCTCGACCTATCAAGTCAACTTTTGACCAAAAATTTAAGTTTGGTCAAAATAGTTATTTCTTGGCCTAATGACCATTTATTGACCCAATAAGTCAATCTCTGACCAAAAAGTCAACTTTGGTCAAAATGGTCAATGCTTGACTCAATGACCAACCCATAGACCCAACAGGTCAACTTTTGACCAAAAAATCATCTTTGGTCAAAATGGTATTCTTGACCCAATGACCAAGCCAATGACGCAAAACGTCAACGTTTGACCAAAAAGTCAACTTTGGTCAAAATGATCAATTTCTGACCCAATGTACACCCCTTTGACCTAATAGGTCAACTTTTAACCAAAAATTCAACTTTGGTCAAAATAGTCAATTTTTGACCTAATGACCAACTATCGATCAAATAAGTCAATCTTCGACCAAAAGACAACTTTGGTCAAAATGGTTAATTCTTGACGCAATGACCAACCCATTAACCCAATAGGTCGACTTTTGACCAAAAAGTCAATTTTGGTCAAAATAGTCAATTTGTGACCTTATCACCAATTATTGACCCAATGAACACCCTATTGACCCAATATGTCAACTTTTGACCAAAAAGACAACTTTGGTCAAAATGGTCAATTCTTGTCCCAATGACCAACCCATTGGCCCAATAGGTCAACTTTTGACCAAAATGACAACTTTGGTCAAAATGGTCAATCCTTGACCCAATGACCAACCCATTGACTCAAAAGGTCAACTTTTGAAGAAAAAGTCAACTTTAGTCAAAATGATCAATCCTTGACCGAATGACTAACCCATTGACCAAATAGGTTAAATTTTAACTAAAAATTAAATTTTGGTCAAAATAGTCAACTTCTGACCTAATGACCAATTATTGAGCCAATAAGTCAATCTTTGACCTTAAGTCGACTTTTGTCAAAATGGACAATCCTTGACACAATAACCAACCTATTGACCAAATAGATCAACTTTTGACTAAAAAGTCAACTATGGTCAAAATGGTCAATTCTTTACCCAATTACCAACTCGATGATTAAATAGGTCAACTTTTGACCAAAAGTCAACTTTAGTCAAAATGGTCAATTTTTGACCCAATGACCACCCCGTTGACCTGATGGTCAATTTTGGACCTAATGATCAAATATTGACCAAATAATTTAATCTCTTACCAAAAAGTCAACTTTAGTCAAAATGGTTAATCCTTGATCCAATGACATACCCATTGACCCAATAGGTCAACTTTTGACCAAATAGTCAATTTTTGTGAAAATACTCAATTTTTGACCTAATGACCACTCATTAACCCAATAGGTCAACTTTTGACCAAAAAGTTAACTTTAGTCAAAATGGTCAATTTTTGACCCAATGACCAACCTATTGACCAAATATATCAACTTTTGACCCAAGAGTCATCTTTGGTCAAAATGGTAAATTCTTGACTCAATTACCAACTCATAGACTAAATAGGTCAATTTTTGACCAAGAAGTCAACTTGGTCAAAATGGTCAATTTCTAACCCAAAGGCCACCCCGTTGACCTACAGGGGTCAACTTTGAACAAAATCTATTTTTGTCAAAATATTCAATTTTTGAACTATTGACCAATTATTGACCTAGTAAGCCAATCTCTGACCAAAAAGTTAACTTTGGTCAAAATGGTCAATCCTTGACCCAATGACCAACCCATTGTCCCAATAGGTCAACTTTTGACCAAAAAGACAACTTTGGTCAAAATTATCAATCCTTGACCGAATGACTAACCCATTGTCCTAATAGGTCAACTTTTGACCAAAAAGACAATTTTGTTATTCATGACCAATTATTGACCCAATAAGCCAGTCTCTCACTAAAATTCAACTTTGGTCAAAATGGTTAATCCTTGACCCAATGACAAACCCGTTGACCCAATAGGTCAACTTTTGACAAAAAGTTCTAATTTTCGATCAAAATGTCACTTTGTCAAATTCAATTTTACCTAATGACCAACCCATTGACCAAATATGTCAACTTTTGACTAAAAAGTAATCTTTGGTCAAAATGGTCAATTCCTGACCCAATTTCCAACTCATTAACCAAGAGGGTCAACTTTTGACCACAAAGTCAACTTTGGTGAAAATGGTCAATTTCTGACCCAATGACCACCCCGTTCACCGAATTGGTTAACAATTAACCAAAATTTCCATTTTGGACAAAATAGTCAAGTTTCGACCTAATGACCAAATATCGACCCACTAAGTCATTCTCTCGACCAAAACTCAACTCTGGTCAAAATGGTCAATCCTTGACCCAGGGACAAACCCATTAACCCAATAGGTCAACTTTTGACCAAAAAGTCAATTTTAGTCAAAATAGTCAATTTTTGACCTAATGACCAATCATTGACCCAGTAAGCCAATCATTGACCAAAAAATTAACTTTAATAAAAATGGTCAATCCTTGACCCAATGACCGACCCATTGACCCATTAGGTCAACTTTTGACCATAAAGTAAATTTTTGTCGAAATTGTCAATCTTTTACACAATGACCAACCCATTGACCCAATAAGTCAACTTTTGACCAAAAAGTCAACTTTGGTAAAAATGGTTAATCCTTGACCCAATAACTAACCGATTGACCCAATTGGTCAACTTTTGACCAAAAAGTTTATTTTGGTCAAAATAATCAATTTTTGACTTAATGACCACCTCATTAACCCAATAAGTCAACTTTTGATTAAAAAGTCAAGCTTGGTTAAAATGGTTAATTTTTTACCTAATGACCAACCCATTAACCCAATAGGTTAAATTTTGACCAAAAGTCAAATTTTGGTCAAAATGCTCAATTTCTAACCCAATGACCTCCCCGTTTAACCAATATGTTAACTTTTGACCAAAAATTCAATTTTGGTCAAAATAGTCAATTTTTGAGCAAATGACCAATTATTGACCCAATAAGTCAATCTTTGACCAAAAAGTCAACTTTGGATAAAGTCGTCAATCCTTGACCCAATGACAAACCCATTGACCCAATAGGTCAACTTTTGACTAAAAAGTCAATTTCAATCAAAATAGTTAATTTTTGACTTAAAGACCACCCATTAACCCAATAAGACGACTTTTGACCGAAAAGTCAACTTCGGTTAAAATGGTTAAATTTTAACCCAACGACCAACCCATTGACCCAACAGATCAAATATCGACAAAAAGGTCATCTTCGTTCAAAATGGTCAATTCTCGACCCAATTACCAACTCATCGACCAAATAGGTCAACTTTTGACCAAAAAGTAAACTTTGGTCAAGATGGTCAATTTCGAATCTAATGACCACCCCGTCGACCGAATGGGTCAACTTTCGAGCAAAAATTTAATTTTGGTCAAAAATTTTAATTTTCGACCTAATAATCAATTATCGACCCAACAGTCAATCTACGACCAAAAAGTCAACATTGGACAAAATGGTTAATCCTTGACCCAATGACCAACCCATTGACTAAATAAGTCAACTTTTGACCAAAAAGTCAATTTTAGTTAAAATAGTCAATTTTGGACATAATGACCAATTATTGACCCAATAAGCCAAACTCTGACCAAAAAGTGAACTTTGGTCAATATGGTCAATCTTTGACCCAATGACCAACCCATTTACCCAATAGGTCAACCTTTCACAAAAACATCACTTTTGGTTAAAATGATCAATCCTTGACCTAATGACCAACCCATCGGCCTAAATAATCAACTTTCGTCCAAAAAGTCAAATTCGTCAAAAGAGTCAATTTTTCGATTAATGAAAAATTATCGATCTAACAAGTCAAGCTTCGACCAAAAAGTCAACCGTGGTCAATATGGTAAATCCTTCGACCTAATGACCAACCCATCGACCTCAATCAGGTCAACTTTCGACTAAAAGTCAACTTTGGTCAAAATGATCAATCATCGATCTAATGATAAGCCTATCGACCAAATAGGTCAATTTTCGACCAAAAAGTCAATTTTGGTCAAAATAGACAATTTTCGACCTAATGACCACCCATCGAATCCAATAGGTCAACTTTCGACCAAAAAGTCAACTTCGTCAAAATGGTTAATTTTCGATCCAACGACCAACCTATCGACCCATTATGTCAACTTTTGAAAGTCATCTGGTCAAAATGGTCAATTCTTGACCCAATTACCAACTCATCGAACAAATATGTCAACTTTAGTCAAAATGGTAAATTCTCGACCCAATGACCACTTCCTATGACCCGATGGGTTAAATTTTGAAAAAAGTTCAATTTAGTTCAAAATAGATAATTTTTGACCTAGTGATTAATTATTAACCCAATAAGTCAATCTCTGACCAAAAGTTAACTTTGGTCGAAATAGTCAAATTTTGAAATAATGACCAATTATTGACCCAATAAGTCAATCACTGACCATAAAGTCAACTTTGGTCAAAACGATCAATCATCGAATCTAATGACAAACCCATTGACCCAATAAAGTCAACTTTCGACCAAAACGTCAATTTTGGTTAAAATGATCAAATCTCGACCTAATGACCAACCCATCGGCCTAAATAGTCAACTTTTGTCCAAAAAGTCAAATTGGTCAAACAGTCAATTTTTGAATTAATGAAAAATTATTGACCCAACAAGTCAAGCTCTGACCAAAAAGTCAACTGTGGTCAATATGGTCAATCCTTGACCCAATGACCAACCCATTGACCCAATAGGTCAACTTTTGACTAAAAAGTCAACTTTGGTCAAAATGATCAATCATTGACACAATGATAAGCCCATTGACCAAATAGGTCTATTTTCGACCAAAAAGTCAATTTTGGTCAAAATGCATAAATTTTGACCTAATGACCACCCATTGACCCAATAGGTCAACTTTTGACCAATAAGTCAACTTTGGTCAAAATGGTTAATTTTTGACCCAATGACCAACCCATTGACCCATTATGTCAACTTTTGAAAGTCATCTTTAGTCAAAATGGTCAATTCTTGACCTAATTACTAACTCATCAACAAACATGTCAACTTTAGTCAAAATGGTAAATTTTCGATCCTATGACCACACACCGATGACTGACTTCAGGTTAAATTTTGAAAAAAAATTCAATTTAGTTCAAAATAGACAATTTTTGACCAAATGATCACTCATTAACCTAATAATTCAATCTCGACCAAAAAGTAAACTTTGGTCAAATGGTCAATCCTGACCTAATCGACAAACCTATCGACCTAATAAGTCAACTTTTCGACCAAATAATCAATTTTCAACATAATTACTACCCATTAACCCAATAAGTAACTTTCGTCCGTAAAGTCAACTTTAGTCAAAATGGTCAATTTTTTACCCAATGACCAACCCATTGACCAAATAGATCAACTTTTGACCCAAGAGTCATCTTCGGCCAAAATGGTTAATTCTTGACTCAATTACCAACTCATTGACTAAATATGTGAATATTTTTACTAAGAAGTCAACTTGATCAAAATGGTCAATTTCTGACCCAAAGGCCACCCCATTGACCCAATGGGTTAACTTTTGAACAAAAAATCAATTTTGGTCAAAATATTCAATTTTTGACCTAATGACCAATTATTGTCCTAGTAAGCTAATCTCTGACCAAAAAGCCAACTTTGGTTAAAATGGTCAATCCATCACCCAATGACCAACCCATTGTCCTAATAGGTCAACTTTCGACCTAAAAGTCAACTTTGGTCAAAATTATCAATCCTTGACCTGACTTACCCATTGGCCAAATAGGTCAACTTTTGACCAAAACGTCAATTTTGGTCAAACTAGTTATTTCAGAATTCATGACCAATTATTGGCCCAATAAGTCAATCTCTGACCAAAAAGTCAACTTTGGTCAAAATGGTCAACCAATTGACCCAATAGGTCAACTTTTGACAAAAAATTCAATTTTAGCAAAATAGTCAATTTTTTACCTAATGACCACCCATTGACCCAATAGGTTAACTATTGAGCAAAATTGCAACTTTTGTCAAAATGGTCATTTTTTTGCCCAATGACCAACCTATTGACCAAATATGTCAACTTTTGACTAAAAAGTCATCTTTGGTCAAATGGTCAATTCTTGACCCATTTTCCAACTCATTAACCAAAAAGGTTAACTTTTCACCACAAAGTCAACTTTGGTCAAAATGGTCAATTTTTGTCCCAATGACTAACCCGTTCACCCAATGGGTAACTATTAACCAAAAATTTAATTTGGTCAAAATAGTCAATTTTCGACATAATGACCAATTATCAATCTAATAAGTCATTCTTCCGACCAAAAACTCAACTTCGGTCAAAATGGTCAATCCTTGACCTAATGACAAGCCCATCGACCCAATAAGTCAACTTTTCAACAAAAAGTCAATTTTGGTCAAAATAGTCAATTTTCGACCTAATGACCAATTATTGACCTCAAAGAAGTCAATCATCGACCAAAAAATTAACTTTAATAAAAATGGTCAATTCTCGACCCAATAACCAACCCATCGACTCCAATCGTCAAGTTTTGATCAAAAAAGTAATTTTTGTCGAAATCGTTAATCTTTTACGCAATGACCAACCCATCGATCCAATATGTCAACTTTCAACAAAAAGTCAAATTTGGTAAAAATGGTCAATCCTCGATCTAATAACCAACTGATCGATCTAATCGGTCAACTTCGACTAAAAAGTTAATTTTGATCAAAATTATCTATTTTTGACTTAATGACCACCCCATTAACCCAATAAGTCAGCTTTGACTAAAAAGTCAAGTTTGGTTAAAATGGTTAATTTCTGACCCAATGACCAACCCATTAACCCAATTGGTCAAATTTTGACCAAAAAGTCAACTTTGGTCAAAATGGTCAATTTCTAACCCAATGACCTCCCCGTTGAACCAATATGTTAACTTTTGACCAAAAATTCAATTTTGGTCAAAATAGTTATATTTTTGACCTAATGACCATTATTGACCCAATAAGTAATCTCTTACCAAAAAGTCAACTTTGGACAAAATAGTCAATCCTTGACCAATGACAAACCCATTGACCCAATAAGTCAACTTTTGACCAAAAAGTCAATTTTGGTCAAAATAGTCAATTTTTGACCTAATGGCAACCCATTAACCTAATAAGACGACTTTCGACCAAAAAGTCAACTTCGGTCAAAATGGTCAATTTTTAACCCAATGACCAACCCATCGATCTAATAGATCAAATTTCGACAAAAAAGTCAATTCGTTCAAAATGGTCAATTTCGACCCAATTCAACAACTCATCGACCAAACAGTCAACTCTCGACCAAAAAGTAAACTTTGGTCAAGATGGTCAATTCTCGACCTAATGACCACCTTGTCGACCTAATCGGTCAACTTTTGAGCAAAAATTTAATTTTGGTCAAAATATTTAATATTTGACCTAATGATCAATTATTTACCCAATAAGATAATCTCTGACCAAAAAGTTAACATTGGTCAAAATGGTCAATCCTTGACCGAATGACCAACACATTTACCCTATAGGTCAACTTTTGATCAAAAAGTCAACATTTGCCAAAATAACTAATCTTCGACCGAATGACCAACCCATCGACTCAACAGATCAACTTTTAACCAAAAAGTCAATTTTGTTCAAAATAAGTAATCTTGACATAATGACCAATTATCGACCCAAGCAAGCCAATCTTCCGAACAAAATGCGAACTTTGGTCAAAATGTTCAATCTTCAACCCAATGACCAACCCATTGAACCCAATAGTCAATTTTCGACCAAAAGGTCAACTTCGTCAAATGATCAATCCTCACCCAATAACCAACCCATCGGCCTAATACATCAACTTTCAACCAAAAAGTCAATTTTGGTCGAAATAAATAATTTTTAAATTAATGACCAATTATCGACCCAATAAGTCAATCTCCGACAATAAAGTCAATTTGGTCAAAACGGTCAAATCATCGACCTAATGACAAACCCATCAATCTAATAGTCAACTTTTCACTAAAACGTCAATTTCGGTCAAAATAATTAATTTTCGACCTAATGACCACCCATCAATCTAAGAGGTCAACTTCGACCAAAAAGTCAACTTAGGTTATCATAGTCAATTTTCGAGCTAATGACTAACCCATCGAATCCAATAGATCAACTTTCGACAAAAAGTCAACTTCGTCAAAATGGTCAATCCTCAACCTAATGACCAACCCATTAACCCTAATAGTCAACTTTCGACCAAAAGTTAATTTTGGTCAAAATAGATAATTTTTGTCCTAATGATCAATTATCGACCCGTAAAAGCTAATCTCTGACCAAAAATTCAACTTTGGTCAACAGGGTTGATCTTTGACCCAATGACAAACCCATTGAACCAATAGGTCAACTTTGGACCAAAAAGACAACTTTGGTCAAAATGGTCAATTTCTGACCCAATGACCGACCAATTGACCTAATAGGTCAACTTATGACCAAAATGTCAACTATGGTCAAAATGGTCAATCCTTAAACCAATGACAAACCCATTTACCCAATAGGTCAACTTTTGACTAAAAAATCAATATTGGTCAAAATAGTTAATTTTTTATATAATGACCACCATTGACCCAATAGGTTAACTTTTGACCAAATAGTTAACTTTGGTCAAAATGGTCAATTTTTGACCCAATAGATCAACTTTTGACCCAAAAATCATCTTCGGCCTAAAATGGTCAATTCTCGATCCAATTACCAACTCATCGACCAAATTCGATTAACTTTTCGAGTAAAAAGTCAACTTTGGTCAAAATGTTCAATCCTCGACCCAATGACTAACCCATCGAATCTAATAGGTCAACTATCGACCAAAAGTCAATTTTGGTCAAAATAATAATTCTCGACCTAATGAACAAATATCGACTCCAATAACCCAACTTCGACAAAAAGTCAACTTTTGTCAAAATGGTTGATCATTGACCCAATGGCAAACCCATTGAACCAATATGTCAACTTTTGACCAAAAAGTCAACTTTAGTCAAAATTATCAATTTTTGACCTAATGACCAACCCATTAACCCAATAGGTCAACTTTTATCCAAAAAGTCAACTTTGGTCAAAATGGTCAAAGCTTGACCCAATGACAACGCCTTGACCCAATAAGTCAACTTTTGACCAAAAAGTCAAATTCGGTCAAAATAGTCAATTTTTGACCTAATGACCAATTATAGACCCAATAAGTCAATCTCTGACCAAAAAGTCAAATTTGGTCAAAATGGTCAATCATTGACCCAATGAGAAACCCATTGACCCAATAGGTCAACTTTTGTTCAAAAAGTCATCTTTTGTTCAACATGACTAACACACAGATCTAATAGATGAACTTTTGACCAAAAAGTCAATTTATGTCAAAATAGTAAATTTTTGACTTAATGACCATTTATTGTCCCAATAGGTTAACTTTTGACCAAAAGTTAACTTTGCCAAAATGGTCAATCTTAACCTAATGACCAACCCATTGACCTAATGAGTCAACTTTTTACCAAAAAGTCAACTTTGGTCAAAATGGTCAATCTTTGACCCAATGACAAACTCATTGACCAAAAAGGATAACTTTTAACCAAAAAGTTAATTTTGGTCAAACCCAAAAGGTCAACTTTTGACCAAAAAGTAAAATTTGGTCAAAATGGTCAATTTCTGACACAATGAACTAAATGTCAACTTTGGTGATAATGGACAATCCTTGATGCAATGAACAACCCATTGACCCAATTTGTCAACTTTTGATTAAAAAGTCAACTTTGCCCAAAATGGTTAATTCTTGACCTAATGACCAACACATTGACCCAATATGTCCACTTTTGACGAAAAAGTTATTTTTGCTCAAAATTGTCATTTTTTGACGTAATGACCGCCTCATTGACCTAAAAGATCAACTTTTGACCAAAAAGACAACTTTGGTCAAAATGTCAATCAAATGACCAAACCATTGGTCCAACAGGTCAAAAAAAAGTCAATTTTTAACCTAATGCCAATCTTTGACCAAAAAGTTAACTTTGGTCAAAATGGTCAATCCTTGACCCAATGACAAACCCATTAGACTAATAGTTCAACGTTTGAACAAAAATTTAATTTTGGTCAAAATAGTCAAATTTTAAACTAATAACCAATTATTGACCCACCAAACCAATCTCTGACCAAAAAGCCACCATTGGTCAAAATGGTCAATCCTTGGCCCAATGACCAACCCATTGGCCCAATAGGTCAACTTTTGACCAAAAATTCAACTTTAGTCAAAATGGTCAATCCTTGACCCAATGACCAACTCATTGACCCAAAAGGACAACTTTTGACAAAAAAGTCAATTTTGGTTACAATTGTCATTTTGATCTAATGACCAACTCATTAACCCAAATTGTTAATTTTCGACATAAAAGTAAACTTCGGTCAAAATCATCGATTATCGACACAATGACCAAAATGTCAACTTCGGTCGAAAATGGTCAATCCTTAATCAAATGACCAACCCATCGACTCCACATCATCAACTTTCGACTAACAAGTCAACTTTGGTCAAAATGGTTAATCTTCGACCTAATGACTAACAATCAGATCTAATAGTCAACTTTTAACCAAAAAGTCAATTTTGTTCAAAATTGATCAATTTTTGAGTCGAATGACCGACTCTATCGACTCTAACAGTCAAATTTCGACTAAAAAGACAACTTGGTCAAAAGGTCAATCTTCGACCCAATGACTAACCCATTGACCCAAAAGGTCAACTTTTGACCAGTAAGTCAATTTTCGTCAAAATAACAACTTCAATCTAACGACCAATTTACGCAATCAAGCCAATCTCTTCGACCAAAATGTCAACTTTGGTCAAAATGATCAATCTCGACTCAATGACCAACCCATCGACCTAATAGGTCAACTTTTACCAAAAAGTCAACTTTGGTCAAAATGATCAATCCTCGACCTAATGACCAACCCATCGACTAATAGGTCAACAATCGACCAAAAAGTCAATTTTGCTCAAAATAACCAATTTCAATTAATGACCAATTATCGACTAAAAGTCAATCTCTGACCAGAAAGTCAACTTTGGTCAAAATGGTCAATCCTTGACCCAATGACAATCCGATTGACCCAATAGGTCCACTTTTGAACAAAAAGCCAATTTTGGTCAAAATTGTCAATTTATGACAATGACCCATTTACCCAATAGGCCAACTTTTGTCCAAAAAGTCAACTTTGGTCAAAATGATCAATTTTTGACCAAATGACCAACCCATTGACACAAAAGGTCAACTTTTGACTAAAAAGTTATCTTTGGTCAAAATGGTTAATTCTTGACCCAATTACCAACTGATTGACCAAATAAGTCAACTTTTGATCAAGAAGTCAACTTAGGTTAAAATAGTCAATTTCTAACCCAATGACCTACCCATTTACCCAAATGAGTTAACTTTCGACTAAAAATTCAATTTTGGACAAAATACCAATTTTCGAACTAATGACCACTCATCGACTCCAATAAGTGAATCTCTAACCAAAATGTCAACTTTGGTCAAAATGGTCAATCCTTGACCCAATGACAAACCCATTGACCGAATAGTTTATCTATTGACCAAAATGTCAAATTTGGTCAAAATAGTTAATTTTTGACCTAATGACAACCCATTAACCCACTAGGTCAACTTTTGACCAAAAAGTCAACTTTGGTCAAAATGGTCAATTTTCGACCCAATGACGAACCCATCGACCCAATAAATCAACTTTTGACAAAAAAGTCATCTTTGGTCAAAATTGTCATTTCTGACTCAATTACCAACTCATCGACAAAACAGTTTAACTTTTGACTAAAAAGTCAACTTTGGTCAAAATGGTGAATTTTTTACCCAATGACCAATCCATTGACCCAATAGGTCAACTTTTGACTAGAAATTCATCTTTGGTCAAAATGGTCAATTCTTGACCCAATTACCAACTCTTTGACCAAACAAGTAAACTTTTAAGCAAAAAGTCAACTTGGGTTAAAATAGTTATTCTCCAACCCAATGATCTCCCCGTTGACCCAATGGGTTAACTTTCAACCAAATTTTCAATTTTGGTCAAAATAGTCAATTTTTCACCTAATGACCAATTACTCACCCAATAAGTCAATCTCTAACAAAAAAGTTAACTTTGGTCAAAATGGTCTATCTTGTACCCAATGACAAACCCATTGACCCAACAGTTCAACTTTTGACCAAAATGTCAAATTTGGTCAACATAGTCAATTTTTTGACCTAATGACCACCCATTAACACAATAGGTCAACTTTTGACCAAAAAGTCAACTTTGGTTAAAATGGTCAATTTTTGACCCAATGACCCAATATATCAAATTTTGACCAAAAAGTCATCTTCAGTCAAAATTATCATTTCTTGACCCAATTACCAATTCGTTGACCAAAAAGTTTAACTTTTGACTAAAAAGTCAACTTTGGTCAAAAGGATCAATTTCTGACCCAATGACCACCCCGTTGGCCCAATGGGTCAACTTTTGACGAAAAATTTAATTTTAGTCAAAATAATCAATTTTTGACCTAATGAACAATTATTGACCCAATAAGTGAATCTTTGACCAAAAAGTCAACTTTTGTCAAAAGGGTCAATCCTTGACCTAATGACCAACCCATTGACCCAATAGGTAAACTTTTGACCAAAAAGTCAACTTTGGTCAAAATGATCAATCCTTGACCCAATGACCAACCCATTGACCTAATAGGTCAACTTTTGACCAAAAAAACTAATTTTGGGCAAAATAGTCATTTTTTGACCTAATGACCATATATTGACCCAATAATTCAATTTCTGACCAAATAGTCAACTTTGGTCAAAATGGTCAATCCTTGACCCAATGATAAACTCATTGACCCAATAGGTCAACTTTTGACTAAAAAATCAATTTTGGTCAAAATAATGAATTTTTAACCTAATTACCATCCATTAACACAATAGGTCAACTTTTGACCAAATAGTCAACTTTGATCAAAATGATCAATTTATGACCCAATGACCAACCCATTGACCCAACAGATCAAATTTTGACCAAAAAGTCATCTTCATTCAAAATGGTCAATTCTTGACCCAATTACCAACTCATTGACCAAATAGGTCAACTTTTGAACAAAAGGTAAACTTTGGTCAAGATGGTCAATTTCTGATCCAATGATCACCCCGTTGACCCAATGGGTTAACTTTTAACCAAAAATTTAATTTTGGTCAAAATAATCAATTTTTGACCTAATGACTAATTATTGACCCAATAAGTCAACCTCTGACCAAAAAGTCAACTTTGGTTGAAATGGTCAATATTTGACCCAATGACTAGCCCATTAACTCAATATGTCAACTTTTGAACAAAAAGTCAACATTGGTCAAAATGGTCGATCCTCGTCCCAAAGACCAACCCATTAACCCAATAGGTTAACTTTTTGACCAAAAAAATAATTTTGATCAAAATTGTTAATTTTTGACCTAATGGTCATCCCATTAACCCAATAACTCAACTTTTAACCAAAAAGTCATGTTTGGTTACAATGATCAATTTCTGACCCAATGACCAACCCATTGACCCAATAAGTCGACTTTTGACCAAGAAGTCAACTTTGGTCAAAATGGTCAATCCTTGACCCAATGACCAACCCATAGACCCAATAGATCAACTTTTGGCCAAAATAGTTAATTTTTAACATAATGACCATTTATTGATCCAAAAAGCAGATCTCTAACCATAAAGTCAACTTTGGTGAAAATGGTCAATCCTAGACCCAATGACCAAGCTATTGACTTAATAGTTAATCTTTTGACCAAAAAGTGAACTTTTGTCAAAATAGTCAATCCTTGAGACAACGACCAACCCATTGACACAATAGGTCAACTTTTGACCAAAATGTCAATTTTTGTCAATATAGTCAATTTTTGACCTAATGACCACCCCATTGACCCAATAAGTTAACTTCTGACCAAAAAGTTAACTTTTGTTAAAATGGTCAATTTCTGACCCAATGACCACCCCCATTGACCTAATGGGTCAACTTTCGACCAGCAATTTAAATTCGGTCAAATGGTTAATTTTCGACCTAATGACCATTTATCGACTAAATAAGTCAATCTCTCGACCAAAAAGTTAACTTTTGTCAAAATAGTCAATCCTTGACCCAATGACCAACCCATTGACCCAATAGCTCAACTTTTGACAAAAAGTAAACATTGGTCAAAATGGTCAATCCATGACCCAATATGTCACCTTCTTACCAAAAAGTAATTTTGGTCAAAATAGTCAATTTTTTACCGATAAACCACCCAATTGATCTTATAGGTCAAATTTTTACCAACAAGTTAAATTTGGTCAAAATGGTCAATTTCTGACCCAATGACCAATTATTGACCCAATAAGTCAATCTCTTACAAAAAAGCCAACTTTGGTCGAAATGGTCATTCCTTGACCTAACGACAAACCCGTTGACCCTGTAGGTCAACTTTTAACCAAAATGTGTCAGTCAATATCATCAATCCTTGACACAATGACCAACCCATTAACACAATAGGTCAACTTTAGACCAAAAAGTCATGTTTGGTCAAAATAGTCACTTTTTGACATAATGATCACCTCATTAACCCAAAAGGTCAACTTTTGACCAAAAAGTCAACTTTAGTCAAAATGGTCATTTTTTGACCCAATAACCACCCCTTCGACCTAATGGGTCAACTTTTGACCAAAAATTCAATTTGGTCAGAATAGTTATTTTTTGACCTAATGACCATTTATTGACCCAATAAGTCAATCTCTGACCAAAAGTCAACTTTGGTCAAAATGGTCAATCCTTGACTCAATGACCAACCCATTGACCCCATAGGTCAACGTTTGACCAAAAAATCATCTTTGGTCAAGATGGTCAATTTTTGACCCAATGACCAAGCGATTGACCCAATATGTCAACTTTGGTCAAAATGATCAATTTCTGATCCAATGAACTACACCCATCGACCTAATTGAGTCAATCTTTTGAATTAAAATTCAACTTTGGTCAAAATAGTCAACTTTTCGACCTAATGACCAACTATCGACCAAATAAGTCAATCTCTCGACCAAGAAGCCAACTTTCGTAAAAATGTCAATTCTCGACCCAATGGCCAACCCATTAACCCAACAGTCGACTTTGACTGAAAAAGTCAATTTTCGTCAAAATAGTCAATCTTCGACCTAATGACCAATTATCGACCAAATAAGTCAATCTTCGACCAAAAAGTCAACTTCGCTCATAACTGATTCATCTCGACCTAATGACCAACCCATTGACCTAATAGATCAACTTTTGACAAAAAAATCAACTTTGGTCAAAATGGTTAACCCATGACCCAATGACCTAAAATGTCAACTTTTAACCAAAAAACAATTTTGTCAAAATAGTCAATTTTGTATCTAATGACCACCCAATTAACCTAATTGGTCAACATTTGACCAAGAAATTAACTTTGGTCAAAATGGTCAATTTCTGACCCAATGACCAACCCATCGACCCAATAATTGAAATGTTGACCAAAAAGTCCACTTTGGTCAAAATGGTTAATTCAATAACCCACCCATTGACCCAATAGGTCAACTTTTGACCAAAAAACTCAATTTATGTTAAAATAGTTAATTTTTGACCTAATGACCAATTATTAACCCAATAAGTCAATCTCTTACCAAAAAAGTTAACTTTGGTCAAAATAGTCAATCCTTGACCCAATGACCAACTCGTTGACCCTATAGGTCAACTTTTGACCAAAAAGTGAACTTTAGTCAAAATAGTCAATCCTTGACAAAATTTCTAACCCATTAACACTATAGGTCAACTTTTGATCGAAAAGTCAATTTTGGTCAATATGGTCAATTTTTGTCCTAATGACCACCCCTTAACCTAATAGATCAACTTTTGACCGAAAAGTCAACTTTGGTCAAAATGGCACTTCGACATCCAATGACTCAAACTTATCGACCTATCGGGTCAACTCTCGACCAAAATTTAATTTTAGTCAAAATAGTTAATTTTTAACCTCAATGACCAATTATCGACCCAATAAGTCAATCTCCGACAAAAGATCAACTTTCGTCAAAATGGTCATTCCTTTACTCAATGACCAACCCATCGATCCAATATGTCAACTTCACTCAATAAATCAACTTTGATCAAAATTGTCAACTTTTAACCCAATGACCAACCCATTAACCCGACAAGTCAACTTTCACCAAAAGTGACTTTCGTCAAAATGGTCAATTTCGACCCAATGACCAATCCTCGACTAACGAGATAACTTTCACCAAAATTTAACTTTCGGCCAAAATAGTCAATTTCGAACTTAATCGACCAACTATCGACTAAATAAGTCAATCTACGACTATAAGTCACTTTGGTCACAAATGGTCAATTCTTGACCTAATGACTAACCCATCGGATCTAATAAATGTCAACTTTCACCAAAAAGTCAATTTTGGTCAAAGTAGCTCACTTGATCTAATGACTAATTATTAACCTAATAAGTCAATCTTTCCCAAAAGTCAACTTTCGTTAAAATGGTCAATCTTCGACTGCCAATGACCAACCGCATCGATCCAATTGATCAACTTCTGATCTAAAAAATCAACTTCGTCAAAATGGTCAATCATCTAATCGACCCAATACAAATTATCGACTTAATATGTCAACTTTTAACTAAAAATCAATTTTGGTCTAATTAGTCAAATTTTGATCTACATGACCAATTTATCGATTCTAATAAGTCAACTTTTGACCAAAAAGTAAACTTTGGTCAAAATAATCAATTTCTAACCCAATGACTACACCTCATTAACCTACATAAGTCAATCTTCGACCAAAAAATAATTTTTGTCAAAATAGTCAATTTTTGACCTAATGACCACCTAATTGACCCAATATGTCAACCTTGACCAAAACATGAACTTTGGTCAAAATGAACAATTTCTGACCCAATTACCAACCCATTGAACCAATAGGTCAACATTTGACAAAAAAATTAATTTTGGTCAAAATTGTCAATTTTTGACCAGTTGATCAATTATTGACCCAATAAGTCAATCTCTGACCAAAAAATCAAATTTGGTCAAAATGGTCAGACCTTGACTGATTGATTAACCCATTGACAAAATAGTTCAACTTTTAACAAAATAGGTCAACTTTTGACCAAAAATCAACTTTGGTCAAAATGGTTAATCCTTTTCCCAATGACCAACCCATAGACCCAATAGGTCAACTTTGACCAAAATAGTCAATTTTTGACATAATGGCCAATTATTGACCCAATAAGTCAATCTCTGACCAAAATGTCAACTTTAGTCAAAATGGTCAATCTCGACCCAATGACCAACCCATCGATCGACATAGCTAACTTTCGACCAAAAAGTAAACTTTAGTCAAAATAGTCAATCCCTCGAGATCAACGACCAACCCATTAACACAATAGTCAACTTTCGAATTAAAAAGTTAATTTTGGTCAATATATTCAATTTTTGACCTAATGACCACCCCATTGACCCAATATGTCAACTTTTGAGCAAAAAGTCAACTTTGGTAAAAATGGTCAATTTCTAACCTAATGACCATCCCAATGACCTAATGGGTCAACTTTTGACCAAAAATTCAATTTTGGTCAAAATAGTCAATTTTTGACCTAATGACCAATTATTGACCAAATAAGTCAATCTCTGACTAAAAAGTCAACTTTGGTCAAAATAGTCAATCCGACCCAATGACAAACCCATCGACATTAATAGTCAACTTTTCGACAAAAATGTCAACTTTCAAACCGACAATCCGTAAACCTCAATCGACCCAATATGTCAACTTTTGATTAAAATGCAATTTTTGTCAAAATAGTCAAATTTTTACCTAATGACCACCCAATTGACCTAATAGGTCAACTTTTGACCAAAAACCTAATTTTGGTCAAAATGGTCAATTTCTGATCTAATGACCAACCCATTAACCCAACAGGTCAACTTTCGACTAAAAAGTCAATTTTGGTCAAAATAGTCAATTTTCGATCTAATGACCAATTATCGATCTAATAAGTCAATCACTTACCAAAAAGTCAAATTTGGTCAAAATGGTCAATCATCGACCTAACGACTAACCTATCGACACAATCGGTCAACTTTCGACCAAAATCAACTTCGTCAAAATGGTCAATCCTCGACCCAATAACTAACTCATTGACCCAATATTTCAACTTTTCGACTCAAAAAGTCAATTTTGGTCAAAATAAGTCAATTTCCTAACCTAATGACCACCTCGCTAACTCAATAGGTCAACTTTCGACCAAAAAATAATTTTGGTCAAAATAATAATTTTGACCTAATGACCAACTCTATCGAATCTAATAAGTCAACTTTTCGACCAAAAAGTTAACTTTGGTCAAAATGGTCAATTTCTCGACCTAATGACCAACCCATCGATCTAATAGTCAACTTTGACCAAAAAGTCAACTTTAGTCAAAATGGTCAATTCTCAATCTAATGACTAACCCATCGCCTAATAGTCAACTTTCGACCGAAATGTCAATCCAGTCAAATGGTGAGTCGCTCAATCTCATCGACTAACCCATCACCTAAAAGGTCAACTTTGCTAAAAAGTCAACTTGTTTCAGCTTCATTAATCCACCAAATGACCAATCCATTGATCTTGATAGATAACTTTGATCGTATCCACTTCGGCCAAAATAATAACTTCTTTAATTTAACGACGACGTTGACCTCATGTGATCAACTTACCAAAGTCGACTTTTGTCAAATGGACGACGATACTCGACTGACAACCAACTCCATCGATCTAATCGTTAATCATGACATCAACAACTGGATCTTCGTCAAAATTACTCACTTCGATCTAATGACTAACTCTTAAGCAAAAAGTTAATCTGTCATAAAGGTAACTTGCTCTAATGATCACTCATCGACCTAATAGACTAACGCTTTGATCAGAAATTTAATTTTCGTCAATAATAGTTAACTTTTGATGCATCGATGAAATTATTGATCTAATAAGTCAATCTTCGACTAAAAAAGTTGACTTTTGTGCAAATGGATATCTTGACTAATAACTAACCCATTGATCTAATATAGTCAACTTGTGACTAAAAATCAACTTTCGTCAAAATGGTAATCCTTGATCTAATGACTAACCCATAGTACCTTCAATATGTTAACTTTGACCAAAATAGTTAATTTTTGACCAAATGGCCATTTATTGACACAATAAGCCAATCTATGTCCAAGAAGTCAACTTTGGTCAAAATGATCAAACCTTTACTCAATGACCAACTCATTGAGCCAATAGGTCAACTTTTGACAAAAAATTCATCTTTGCTCAACATGGTCAATTTTTTACTCAATGACCAACCCATAGACCCAACAGGTCAACTTTTGACCAAAAAGTCAACTTTGCTCAAAATGGTCAATTTCTGACCCAATGAACACCCCTTTGACCTAATGGGTCAACTTTTGAACAAAAATTCAACTGTGGTCAAAATAGTTAATTTTTGACCTAATGACCAACTATTGACCAAATAAGTCAATCTCTGACCAAAAAGTCAACTTTGGTCAAAATGGTCAATCGTGTACCCAATGACCAACCCATTGACCCAATAGGTCAACTTTTGACCCAAAAGTCAACTTTGGTCAAAATGGTCAATTCTTGACCGCATGACCAACCAATTAACCCAATAGGTTGACTTTTGACCAAAAAGTCAATTTTGGACAAAATAGTCAATTTTTGACCTAATCACCAATTATTGACCCAATAAGTCAATCTCTTGCGAAAAAGTCAACTTTGGTCAAAATGGTCAATCATTGACCCAATGTCCAACCCATTGACCCAATTGGTCAACTTTTAACAAAAAAATTAACTTTGGTCAAAATGGTCAATCCTTAACCCAATGACCAAATTATTGACCCAATATGTCAACTTTTGACCAAAAAGTCAATTTTGGTCAAAATAGTCAATTTTTAACCTAATGACCACCCCATTGACCCAATAAGTCAACTTTTAGCCAAAAAGTCAACTTTGGTCAAAATACTCAATTTCTAACCAGATGACCACCCTGTTAACCCAATGGATCAACTTTTGACCAAAAAAAAAACAATTTTGGTCAAAAATGTCAATTTTTGACCTAATGACCACCTAATTGACCCAATAAGTCAACTATTAATCAAAAAGTTAACTTTGGTCAAAATTATCAATTTCTGACCCAATACCCATCCATTGACCCAATAGGTCAACTTTTGACAAAAAATTTAATTTTAGTCAAAATAGTCAATTGTTGACCTGTTGACAAATTATTAACCCAAAAAGTCAATCTCTGACCAAAAAGTCAACTTTGGTCAAAATGGTCAATCCTTGACTCAATGACCAACCCATTGACCCAACAGGTCAACTTTTGACCAAAAAATCAACTTTGGTCAAAATGGTCAATCCTTGACCCAATGACCAACCCATAGACCCAATAGGTCAACTTTTAACAAAAAAGTGAACTTTAGTCAAAATAGTCAATCCTTAACACAATGACCAACCCATTGACACAATAGGTCAACTTTTGACCAAAAAGTCAATTTTGGTCAATATAGTCAATTTTTGACCTAATGCCCACCCCATTGACCCAATAGGTCAACTTTTGGCTAGAAAATCAACTTTGATCAAAATGGTCAATTTCTGACCCAATGACCACCCTATTGACCTAATGGGTCAACTTTTGACCAAAAATTTAATTTTGGTCAAAATAATCAATTTTTGACCTAATGACCAATTATTGACTAGATAAGTCAATCTCTGACCAAAAAGTCAACTTTGGTCAGAATTGTCAATCCTTGACCCAATGACTAACCCATTGACCCAATTAGTCAACTTTTGACCGAAAAGTCAACTTTGGTCAAAATGGTGAATCCGTAACCTAATCACCCAATATGTCAACTTTTGAACAAAAAGCAATTTTGGTCAAAATAGTCAATTTTTGACCTAATGACCACCCAATTGGCCCAATAGGTCAACTTCTAACCAAAAAGTTAACTTTGGTCAAAATGGACAATTTCTGACCCAATGACCAACTCATTGACCCAATATGTCAACATTTGACTAAAAAGTAAACTTTGGTCAAAATGGTCAATCCTTGACCCAATGACCAACCCATTGACCCAATAGGTCAACTTTTAACCAAAATACAACTTTGGTCAAAATGGTCAATTTTTCCCCAATGACCAAAAAGTCAAATTTTGTCATAATGGTCAATCCTTGACCCAATCACAAACCCAATGACCCAATAGGTCAACTTTTGACCAAAAAGTCAACTTTAGGCAAAATGATAAGTCCTTGACCCAATGACCAACCCACAGACACAAAAGATCGACTTTTGACCAAAAAACAATTTTGGTTAAAATAGTCAATTTTTGACCTAATGACCACCCAATTGACACAATAGGTCAACTTTTGTCCAAAAAATTAACTTTGGTCAAAATGGTCAATTTCTGACCCAATGACCAATTCATTGACCCAGTAGGTCAACTTTTGACCAAAAAGTCAAATTTGGTCAAAATAGTCAATCCTTGACCTAATGACCAACCCATTGACCCAATTGGTCAACTTTTGACCAAAAAGTCAATTTTGGTCAAAATTATCAATTTTTGACCTAATGACCACCTCATTGACCCAATAGGTCAAATTTTGACCAAAAAGTTAAATTTGGTCAAAATGGTCCATTTCTGACACAATGACGACTCCATTAACTCAATGAGTCAACTTTTGACCAAAAATTTAATTTTGGTCAAAATAGTTATTTTTTGACTTATTGACCAATTATTGACCAAATAAGTCAATCTATGAACAAAAAGTCAACTTTGGTTAAAACGGTTAATCCTTGACCCAATGACCAACCCATTGACCCAACAAGTTAACATTTGACCAAAAAGCTAAATTTGGCCAAAATAGTTAATTTTTTACCTAATTACCAATTATTGACGCAACAAGTCAATCTCTGACCAAAAAGTGAAATTTCGTTAAAATGGTCAATCATTGACCCAATGGCCAACCCATTGACCAAATAGGTCAACTTTTGACCAAAAAGACAATTTTGGTCAAAATAGTCAATTTTTGACCTAATGACGACCCCCATTCACCCAATAGGTCAAATTTTAACAAAAAAGTCAACTTTGGTCAAAATAGTTAATTTCTCACCCAATGACCAAAAAGTCAACTTTGGTCAAAATGGTCAATTCTTGACCCAATAACCAACACATTGACCGAATAGGTGAACTTTTGACCAAAAAGTCAAATTTCATCAAAATGGTCAGACCTAATGACCAACCCATTGACCCAATAGGTCAACTTTTGACCAAAAAGTCAATTTTGGTCAAAATACTTAATCTTTTACCTAATGACCACCCCATTGACCAAATAGGTCAACTTTTGACAAAAAAGTCAAGTCTGGTCAAAATGGTGAATTTCTGATCCAATGACGGAATCATTGACCCAATAAGTCAACTTTTGACAAAAAGTCAACTTTGATCAATATTGTCAATTTTTGACTTAATGACCACCCAATTGACCCAATGGGTCAATTTGTGACGAAAAATTCAATTTTTGCTCAAAATAATCAATTTTTGACCGAATGACCAATTATTGACCCAATAAGTCAATCTCTGACCAAAAAGTCAACTTTGGTCGAAATGATCAATTTTTGAACCAATGACTAACCCAATGACCCAATAGGTCAACCTTTGACCAAAATGTCAACTTTGGTCAAAATGGTCAATCATTGACCCAATGACCAACCCATTGACCCAATAGGTCAACTTTTGACCAAAAAGTTAATTTTGATCAAAATTATCAATTTTTGACCTAATAACCACTCAATAACCCAATAGGATAACTTTTGACCAAAACATCAAATTTGGTTAAAATGGTCAATTTCTGACCCAATGACCAACCCATTAAACCGATAGGTCAACTTTTGACCAAAAAGTCAACTTTGATTAAAATGGTAAATCCTTAACCCAATGACAAACCCATAGACCCAATAAGTTAACTTTTGACCAAAATAGTCAATTTTGACATAATGACAAATTATTGACCCAATAAGTCAATCTCTGACAAAAAAGTTAACTTTGGTGAAAATGGTCAATCCTTGACCCAATGACTAAACCATTGACCCAATAGGTCAACTTTTGACCAAAAAGTGAACTTTAGTCAAAATAGTCAATCCTTAACACAATGACCAACCCATTAACACAAGAGGTTAACTTTTGACCAAAAAGTCAATCTTGGCTAATATAGTCAATTTTTGACCTAATGACCACCCCATTGACTCAATATGTCATCTTTTAACCAAAATTTAACTTTGGTTAAAATAGACTATTTCCAACCCAATGATCAACCCACTGATCCAATATGTTAACTTTTGACAAAAAAGTCAACTTTGGTCAAATTGGTCAAACCATGACCTAATGACATCCCCATTAATCCAATAGGTCAACTTTTGACCAAAAAGTCAACTTTGGTCAAAATGGTCAATCCTCGACCCAATGACCAACCAATCAACCCAATAGGTCAACTTTTGACCAAAAAGTCAACTTTAGTCAATAAGGTCAATCTTTGACCCAATATCCCACCCAATGACCCAATAGGTCAACTTTTTACCAAAAAAGTCAACTTTGGTCAAAACTGTCAGTCCTTGACCAAATAACTAACCCATTGACCCAATAGGTCAACTTTTGACCAAAAAGTCGAATTTTGTCAAAATAGTCAATTTTTAACTTAATGACCACCCCATTGATCCATTGGGTCATCTTTTGACCAAAAGGTGAATTTTGGTCAAAATGGTCAATCCTTGACACAATGAAATACCCATACTCATTGACCCAATTGGTTAACTTTGACAAAAAAGTAAAATTCTGTCAAAAAAGTCAATTTTTAACCTAACAACCACCCCTTTTACCCAATAAGTCAACCTTTGAACAAAAAGTCAACTTTAGTTAAAATGGTCAAGTTCGACCTAATAACCAACCCATCGACCCAATAGATCAACTTCGACCAAAAGACAACTTTGGTCAAAATGGACAATCCTTGACCTAATGACCAACCCATTGACTAAATAGGTCTACTTTTGACTAAAAAGTCAAATTTTGTCAAAATAGTCAATTTTGGACCTAATGACCACCCATTGACCAAGTAGATGAACTTTTGACAAAAACGTTAGCTTTGGTCAACAAGGTTAAGTTCTGACCCAATGATCAAAAAGTCAACTTTGGTCAAAAGGTTCAATCCTTGACCCAATGACCAACTCATTAAACAAGTAGGTAAACTCTAACCAAAAAGTCAACTTTGCTCGAAATGGTCAATCTTTGACCCAATGACCAAACCACTAACAGTCAACTTTTGACCAAAAAGTCAACTTTGGTCAAAATAAGTTAATTTTCACGCAATCGACCAATCCATCGACCCAATAAGTCAATCTCTGACCAAAAAGTCAATTTTTATCAAAACGGTCAATCCTTGACTCGATGACCAACCCATTGACCCAATTGGTCAACTTGTGACTAGAAAATCAACTTTGGTCAAAATGGTCAATCCTTGACTCAATGACCAACCCATTGACCCTATAGGTCATCTTTTGACTAAAAAGTGAACTTTAGTCAAAATAGTCAATCCTTGACACAATGACCAACCAATTGACACGACACTTTTGACCAAAAAGTTAACCTTGGTCAAAATAGTCAATTTCTGACCCAATGACCACCCCATTGACCTAATGGGTCAACTTTTGACCAAAAATTCAACTTTAGTCAAAATATTCAATTTTTTACCTAATGACCAATTATTGACCAAAAAAGTCAATCTCTGACCAAAAAGTCAACATTAGTTAAAATGGTCAATCGTTGACCCAATGTCCAACCCTCGATCTAACAGTCAACTTCACCAAAAAGTCAACATTTAGTGAAATGTCAATTTGTGACCCAATGACCCAATATGTCAACTTTTGACCAAAAAACAATTTTCGTTAAATTAGTAAATTTTTGACCTAATGACCACCTAATTGACCCATTAGTTCAACTTTTGACCAAAAAGTTAACTTTGGACAAAATAGTCAATTTCTCACCTAATGACCAACCCATTGGCCCCATAGGTCAACTTTTGACCAAGAAGTCAACTTTGGTCAAAATGATCAATTCCTGACCCAATGACCAACCCATCGACCCAATAGTCAACTTTCGACCAAAAAGTTAATTTTGTCAAAATAGATCAATTTTTGACCTAATGACCAATCAGTCACCCAATAAGATCAATCTCTTGACCAAAAGGTCAACTTTGGTCAAAATGATCAATTATTAACCCAATGACCAACCCATTTAATCTACATTGCGATCAACTTTCGATCAAAAGATTAACTTCGGTCAAAATGGTCAATTCTCGACCCAATGACAAACCCATCGACCCAATAAGTCAACTTTTCGACCAAAAGTCAACTTTGTCAAAAATGGTCAATTTTCGACCCAATGACTAACTCGATCAACTTAATAGTCAACTTTTGACAAAAAATTCAAATTTGGTGAAAATAGTCAATATTTGACCAATGACTAATTATTGACCAACCAAGTCAATCTTTGACCAAAAAGTAAAATTTGGTCATAATTGTCAATGCTTGATCCAATGACAAACCCATTGACCCATAAGGTTAATTTTGACCAAAAAGTCAACTTTGGTTAAAATGGTAAATTCTTGACCCAATAACCAACCCACTAATCTAATAGATCGACTTTCGACCATAAAAACAATTTTGGTCAAAATAGTCAATTTTTAACTTAATGACCACCCAATTGACCCAATCGGTCAACTTTTCACCAAAAAGTTAACTTCGTCAAAATGGTCAATTTCTCGACTCCAATGATAACCCATCGACCAACCCATCAATCTAATAGTCCACTTTTCACCAAAAGGTCAAATTTGTTCAAAATGGTCAATCATCGACCTAATGACCAACCCATCAACCCAATAAGTCAACTATCGACTAAAACGTCAATTTCGGTCAAAATTGTCACTTTCCGAGTTAATGAACACCTCATCAATCAACAGGTCAACTTACGACTAAAAAGTCAACTTTGGTCAAAATGGTCCAATTCTCGACCCAATGACCATTCTATCAACTCTAACGTGTCAACTTTGACCAAAAATTCAATTTGGGTCAAAATAGTCAATTTTCAATCTAATGACCAATCACCTAACTAAGTTAATCTCCGACCAAAAAGTCAACTTTAGTCAAATGGACAATCCTTGACCCAATGACCAACCCATTGACCCAACAAGTCAAATTATGACCATGAAGCCAACTTTGGTTAAAATGGTCAACCCTTGACCCAATGACCACACCATTTACCCAATGGGTCAACTTTTGACAAAAATATGAATTTTGGTCAAAATGGTCAATCCTTGACACAATGACATACCCGTCAATCTAATCGAGTCAACTTTCGATATAAAAAACTAAATTTTGGTTAAAATAGTCAATTTTTAACCTAACAACTAACCCATCGACCCAATAAGTCAACTTTCGACCAAAAAGTCAACTTAGTTAAAATGGTCAAGTTTCGAACTAAATGATCAACCCATCGACTCTAACAGTCAACTTTCAACTAAAATAATCAACTTCTGGTCAAAATGGTCAATCCTTGACATAAAGTCCAACGCATTGTCTAAATAGGTCAACTTTTGACCAAAAAGTAAATTTTGGTCAAAATAGTCAATTTTTGATCTAATGACTACCCTATTGACCAATAGAAGAACTTTTGACAAAAAAGTCAGCTTTGGTCAACATGACTAACTTCGACCCAATGATTAAAAAGTCAACTTTGGTCAAAAGGGTCAATCCTTGACCCAATAACCAACTCATTAAACTAACAGGTCAACTTTTAACTAAAATGTCAACTTTGGTCAAAATGGTCAATCTTTGACCCAATGACAAACTCATTGACCCAATAGTTGACCAAAAAGTAATTTTGGTCAAAATAGTTAATTTTTTACCTAATGACCACCCCCATCAATCCAATAGTCGACTTGACAAAAAGTCATGTTTGGTCAAAATGAGTCAATTTCTTACTTAATGACTCACTCATTGACCCAATGGGTCAACTTTTGAAAAAAAAGTTAACTTTGGTAAAAATGGTCAATTTTTGACATAATGAACACCAAATTTATTGGGTCAACCTTTGAAAAAAAATTAAAATTTGGTCAAAATAATCAAATTTTGGCCGAATGACCAATTATTTACCCAATAGGTCAATCTCTGAACAAAAAATTAACTTTGGTCGAAATGATCTAATTCGATCTAACGACCAACTCCATCGACATGATACTAGTCAACTTTTAACTAAAAAGTCAAATTTGATCAAAATAGGTCAATCCTCGATCCGAATGACTAAACCATGCACTCTAATTGGTCAAATTTTGACTAAAAAGGCAATTTTGGTTAAAATGGCCAATTTTTTACCTAATGACCAACTCATTTCGACCGAATTGGACAACTTTCGACCAAAAAATCAACTCCGGCCAAAATAATCAACTTCTCACCCAAAGACCAATAAAGTCAACATTCACCAAAATAGTCAATCTTGACCTAATAACCAAGCACATCGACCTAACATATCAACTTTTGACCAAAGTCAAACTTTGATCAAAATGGTCAATCCTTCGACCTTGTCGACTAACACATCGACCAAATAGTAAACTTTGACAAAAAATTCAATTTTAGTCAAAATAGTCAATTTTTTTCCTAATGACCACCCCATATGCGATCACAGTCAACTTTCGACAAAAGTCAACATTGACCTCGATCAGTCAACTTCGACAAGAATTCAATTTTGGTCAAAATAATCATTTTTGACCCATATGACCAATTATCGACCTAATAGATCAATCTTCGACCAAAAAGTCAACTTTAGTCGAAATGATCAATCCTCACCCAATGAATAATCCATCGACCCAATAGTCAACTTCTGACTAAAAAGTCAACTTTCGTTAAAATGGTCATTCTAAGACCCAATAAATAACCCACTGACCAAATAGATTAACTTTTGACCAAAAAATTAATTTTGATCAAAATTATCAATTTTTGACCTAATGACCACCCCATTAACTCAATAGAACAACTTTTGACCAAAACATCCCATTTAGTTAAAATGATCAATTTCTGACCTCATGACCAACCCATTAACCCGATAGGTCAACTTTCGAACAAAAGTCAACTTTAGTCAAAATGAAAAGTCATTGACCCAATGACAAACCCATAGACCTAATAGGTCAATTTTTGACAAAAATAGTCAATTTTTGACATAATGACCAATTATTCGACCCAATAAGTCGAATCTATCAAGACCAAAAATCCAATTTTGGTCAAAATGGTCGATCCTTAACCTAAAGACCAACCCATTGACTCTAATAAATTAACTTTCGACCGAAAAAGTAACTGGGTTAATGACCAACCCGATCGACACAACAAGTCAACTTTCGACCAAAACGTCAATTTTGTCAAAATATAGTCAATTTATCGACCTAATGACCACCCCATCAATCCTACAGATCAACTTCGACCAAAAGTACAATCTTTGGCAAAAATGGATAATTTTCGACCTAATCGACCAACCCATTGATCCAATAGATTTAACTTCTCGACAAAAAAGTCAACCTTGGTTAAAATGGTCAATCATCGACTCCAATGATCAACCCATTGACCCAACAGGTCAACTTTTGACAAAAAAAGTTAGCTTTGGTCAAAATGGTCAATCCTCGACCCAATGACCAATCAATTGACTTAATAGGTCAACTGTGGACCAAAAAGTCAACTTTAGTCAAAATGGTCAATCCTTGACCCAAAGACTTACCCAATGACCAAATAGGTCAACTTTTTACCAAAATGACAACTTTGGTCATAACGAGCAATCCTTGATCAAATAACCAACCCAATGACCCAATAGGTCAACTTTTGACCAAAAAATCAATTTTGGTCAAAAATAATTAATTTTTGACCTAATGACCAGCATTGACTAATGCACGACTTCGACTAAAATGCGAATCTTTGGTCAAAATGGTCAATCTCGACACAACGACATACCCATCGCACCAATTGGTCAACGTTCAGACGAAAAAGTAAATTTTGGTCAAAATAATCAATTTATAACCTAACAACCAACCCATTAACCTAATATGTCAACTTTTGATCAAAAAGTCAACTTTAGTCAAAATGGTCAATCCTTGACCCAATGACGAACCCATTGGCCCAATAGGTCAACTTTTGACCAAAAAGTCAATTTTGGTCAAAATAGTTATTTTTTACCTAAAGACCACCCCATTGACCCAATAAATCAACTTTTGACAAAAAAGTCAAGTTTGGTCAAAATGGTCAATTTCTTACCCAATGACCAACTCGTTGACCCAATGGGTCAACTTTTGAAAAAAAGTTAACTTTGGTCAAAATGGTCAATTTTTGACATAATGACCACCCATTTAACCCAATGGGGCAAACTTTGACCAAAAATTCAATTTTGGTCAAAATAATCAACTTTTTGACCGAATGACCAATTATTTACCCAGTAGGTCAATCTCTGACCAAAAAGTCAACTTTGGTCAAAATGGTCAATCTTTGACCCAATGACCAACACATTGACGCAATAGGTCAACTTTTAACCAAAAAGTCAACTTTGGTCAAAATGGTCAGCCTTGACCTAATAACCAACCTCCGTATCGATCTGAAGTCGACTTTTAACCAAAAAGGAATTTTGGTCAAAATAGTCAATTTTTTACCTAATGACCACTCAATTGCCCCAATAGGTCAACTTTTGACCAAATAATCAACTCCGGTCTAAATTGTTAACTTCTCACCCAAAGATAAAAAAGTTAACTTTCACCAAAATGAGTTCGACCAATAGCGACACATTGACCTAATATATCAACTTTCGACCGAAATCAAATTTGATCTAAATGATCAATCTTTAACCTAATGTACCAACCCATTGACTCGATAGATTAACTTCTGACTAAAAATCAATTTTGCGTCAAAATACCAATTTTTTCCTAAATCCATCGACTCTAGTAATAACCCAACAGTCAACTTCGACAAAATGGTCAACATCGATCCAACAAGGTCGAATATTCGACCAAAATGTCACTCTGATCAAAGTAATCAATTTCGACCGTATGACAAATTATCGATCTAATAAGTCAATCTTCCGAACAAAGTCAATCAGCGCTCTAAATGGACGATCTTCGATCTAACGACTAAACCATCGATCCAACAGTCAACGTCTCACTAAAAAGTCAACTTCGGTCAAAATGGTCATTCCTTGACCCAATGGCCAACCCATTGAGCAAATTGGTTAACATTTGACCAAAAAGTTAATTTTGATCAAAATTGTCAATTTTTGACCTAATGACCATCCCATTAAGATAATAGGACAACTTTTGACCAAAACATCCATTTTAGTTAAAACGAGCAAATTTCCTTGACCTAACGACCAATCCTCGCTGACCTTGACAGAATGGTAACTTTCGAATCAGAAGTCAACTTTGGTCAAAGCTGGTAAATCCTCACTCAAAGACAAACCCATAGGCCTAATAGGGTTCAATTTTTTTACCAAAATATCTAGAGTCTCGAGCATATCGACTGAATTATCGGTCCTAATAAGAACATCTCACTGGTCGAGAATCTGCTTGTTGGTCAGGCTAATGACCGGTCTCAAGCACCAACCCAATCGAACTTCAATAGTTGCCGACTTTTCACCAAAAGAGAACTTTAGTCAAAATAGTCGAACTTCGATGCACAATGACCAACTCCATCGACGAACATTGAGAACAACCTTTCACCAAAATCATTAATTCTCGCCAATATACCACTTCGGCTCAATTTGACTACCATCCGAGTCGACTCTATCGAGTCAACTCCATTCAAAGTTAACTAAATCACATGGACAATTTCATTCACCTGACCGATCAACCCGTTTTATTCCAATGGTGCAACTTCGCAGTACAAAGTCGATCCTCGTCAGATATAGTCGAATCAGTCGACCCAATGCACTCCATACTCATTCGAACCCACTGGGGAATCCACTTTGACAAAAAGGTCAACTTTGGTTAAAATGGTCAATCCCAGACCCAATGACTAACCAATTGACTTTATAGGTCACCTTTAGTCAAAATGGTCAATTGACTCCACTCCAAAGACTCCACTCGATTTGATCTAACAGTCAACTTTTTTACAAAAAAAGTCAACTTTCGGTTAAACGGTCAATCCGATGCAACAGCCAAACCCATCGAATTCATCAGTGGCACCACCTAAAATGTTTATTTTTTTGTCAACAATTAGTCAATTTACCGAACGATCAACCTATCAATCTCACCAATGCCATATTTTTTACCAAAATGTGAATTTTGGTTAACCTGGTCAATCCTTAACACAATGACATCCCCATCGAACCCAATCTGTCAACTTTAACAAAAGCGCACATTTTGGTCAAGATAATCAATTTATAACTAAACAACCACCCCGTTGACCCAATATGTCAACTTTTAATTAAAAAGTCAACTTTGGTCAAACTAGTCAATCTTTTCGGACCCAGCCGACCTAACAGTTCAATCTTTAATTGAGAGTCAACTCGTCAAGCTCAGCTAATCCGACCAATTCAGGATCTAACAGCGTCAACTTTTGACCAAAAGCTCGACTTCAGTAAAATGGTTAAGTTGCTCGATCAGATCACCAACTCCATCGATCCAATAGTTAACTTCGACCAAAAGACATCTCTTGGTTTCAAAATTCGTCAATATTCGACCTAATGATCTAACTCCATCGACAAAATAGCTTCAACTTTTCGAATCAAAAAGTCAATTTTTGTCAAAATAGTCCATTTTCGATCTAAATGACTATCCTAATCGACAAAATCGATGAACTTTTGACGTCAGTGTCCGCTTGGCCGACATGGCTAATTTCTCTGACACCGACCAAAAAGTCAATTTTTGTTAAAACAGACAATATTTAACCCAATAACCAACTCATTAAACCAATAGGTCAAATTTTAAGCAAAAAGTTCAACGTTGACCAAATGATCAACCAAATGACCCAATAGTTCAACTTTTGACCAAAAAGTCAATTCTGGTCAAAATAGTAAATTTTTTCCCTAATGAACCCCCCCTTTGACCCAATAGGTCAACTTTTAACAAAAAGTCAATTTTGGTAAAATTGGTAAATCTCTTACCCAATGCCCAACCCAATGACCCAATAGGTCAACTTTTGGCAAAAAAGTCAATTTTGGTAAAAATGGTCAATTTCTTAGCCAATGACCACCTCATTGACACAATAGGTCAACATTTGGCCAAAAAGTTAAAGTTGGTCAAAATGGTCCATTCTGACACAATGACATCCCCATTGACTCAATGGGTCAACTTTTGACCAAAAATTCACCCTTCGTCGTGATACCAATTCTTACCTCTACGACCAATTATCATCCGACTCAAATAAGTCAATCTCCTCGACTAAAAAGTTAACGTAGGACAAACTGGTCTATCCCCTCGACCCACGACCAACCACTTGACCCAACAGGTCAACTTTCGACCAAAACCTAATTACTAATTATCGAACCCAATAAGCCCATCTCTCGACCAAAAGTCAACTTCGGGTCAAAATGGTCAATCTTGCACGCAATGACCAACTAATTCGACCAAATAGGCCAATCTCGTCACTCAAAAAGACAATTTTGATCAAAATATTCAATTTTCGACTTAATTGTGACCACCCCAATCGACGCAATGAGTCCACTTTAAACCAAAAAGTCGATTTTGGGCAAAATAGTCAATTTTGACCTAATGACCAACTCTTGATCCAGTAAGTCAATATCTTACTAAAAAGTCAACTTTGGTCAAAATGTTCAATCCAAGACCCAAAGACCTATTGACCCAAAAGGTCAACTTTTGATCAAAATGTCAACTTTGGTAAAATTGGTCATTCCTTGACCAAATGACCAACCGATCGGCCCAATAGGTCAACTTTTGACCAAAAAGTTAACTTTGGTCGAAATGGTCAGTCCTTGACCAAATGACCAACCCTTTGATCCATTAGGTTAACTGCCGTACCATTAAAATCCAACTTCGGTTAAAATAGCTAACTGTTTACATACTAACCAACTATTAACCCACTGCAGTCAATCTCGACCAAAAGTCAACTTTCGTCAAAAATGGTCAATCATCGACTCAATGACCATCCCATCGACCAAATTCGTCAACGTTTCGTCAAAAAATCAACTTTGGTCAAAATTTGCGTGAATCCTCGACCCAATGACCAACCCATAGACTCCAACAGTCAAATTTACCATTAAAATAGTCAACTTCTTGAGACATGAATGATCAATTATTGACCCAATAAGTCAATCTCTGACAAAAAAAGTCAACTTTATTCAAAATCGTCAATACTTGACGCAACGACTAACCCGTTGACCCAATTGGTCAACTTTTGACCAAAAAATAGTTAATCCTTGAGACAATGACCATCTCATTGGCACAATAGGTCAACTTTGACTAATGAGTCAATTTTGGTCAATATAGTCAATTTTCGATCTAATGACCACCCCATCGACACAAGTTAACTAATTCGACCAAAGTCCAGCTTTGGTCAAAATGGTCAATTTCTCACCAAATGACTCAATTCCATCGGGACCGAATGGGACACCACTTTTCGACAAAATTCAATTTTGGTCAAAACAAGCCAACTTTTGACTTAATGACCAACCACATCGACCAAATAAGTCAATCTCTGACCAAAAAGTCAACTTTGGTCAAATTTGTCAATCCTTGACACAATGACCAACCCATTGACATAATAGATCAACTTTTGACCTAAAAGTCAACTTTGGTCAAAATGGTCACTCCATGACACGATGACCCGATATATCAACTTTTGACCAAAAAGTAATTTTGGTAAAAAATTGTCAATTTTTTATCTAATGACTACTGAATTGACCCAATAGGTCAACTTTTAACCAAAAAGTTAACTTAGGTCAAAATTGTCAACTTCTGACCCAATGACAAAAATTTCAACTTTGGTCAAAATGGTCAATTCTTGACCCAATAACCAACCCATTGACCTAATAGAGCCAAACTTTCAATTGTAAAATAATTTGGTCAAAATGTTCAATTCTTGACCTGACTACCACTATTATCGACTCCAATAAGTCAATCTCTTACCAAAAAGTAAACTTTAATCAAAATGGTCAATCATTGACCCAATTGATCAACTTTTGACCAAAAAATCAACTTTGGTTAAAATGGTCAATTCTTAACCCAATGACCAACCCATTGACCCAATATGTCAACTTTTGACCAAAAAGTCAATTTTGGTCAATCCTTACAATGCCAATTAACCTAATGTCAACTTGACCAAAGTTACTTTGTAATAGTCAATTTTGACATAATGACCACTTAATGACCTAATAAGTCAATCTTCACCAAAAAGTCAACTTCGGGTCAAAATGGTCAATCCTTTAACCTAATCGACCAACCCATCGACCCAATCGTGGTCAACTTTCGACCAAAAATTAACTTTAGTCAAAATGGTCAATCCTCGACCTAATGACCAACCCGCTTGACCTAACAAAGTCAACTTTTAACAAAAAGGAACTTTAGTCAAAGTAGCTCGATCCGATAATATGACCAACCTTCGACACAACAGGCCAACTTTTCGACAAAAAGGTCATTTTTGGTCAATATAGTCTATTTTTGACCTAATGACCACCCCATTGACCCAATAGGTCAACTTTTGACAAAAAAAATCAACTTTGGTCAAAATGGTCAAATTCTAACCCAATGACCGCCCCATTGATCTAATGGGTCAACTTTTGAGAAAAAATTCATTATTGGTCCAAATATTCAATTTTGCACCAGATGGACCAATCATTATCGGACCTGATAAGTCAATCATCGACCATAAAAGTCAACTTCGTCAAAAATACATAATCCGAACTCACTCCACCTCAATATAGTCAATCAATTCCACCAAAGTCAATTTTGTGTCCAAATGGTCAGACTACGATAACGACCACCCATCGGTTCGATAAGTCCACTTGCGGCTAACATGCGACTATGCAAGGTCAATCCATTGTCAACTGTTGACCCAATTCAATAGTCAACTTTTGTCCATAAAGTTATCTTTCGTCAAAATGGCCAATTTTCGAACCTAACAAGATCTCGATTCAACTAAATGTGTCAATCCTTTTCGATCAAGCAGTCAACTCCGGTCAAAATACTTCATTTTCGATCCAATGATCAATTCCGTTTGACTCTAATTCGAGTAACTTTCGACTCAAATTTAATTTCGTCAAAATAAGCTCGATTTCGATTCTAATGACCAATTGATTTCACTCCAATAAGTCAAACTTCCGACTAAAAAGCAAACTTTGGTCAGGCCATGGTCAATCTTCGAATCCAATGACAAACCCATCGATCAATATGTCAATTTCGGATCATAAAGTCAATTTCGGTCAATATAGCCGGCTGGATCTCACGACCACCCATCGAATCTAATAGAGTCAACGTTGACTAAAAGTCAACTCTCGTCAAAACGTGTCAAATTTTCACTAAATGACCAACTCTATTAACTCAATAGATCAACTCTTTGACCAAAAAAGACATATTCTGCCAAAATGGTCATTTCTTAACCCAACTACCAACTGGATCGGCTCAACAGGTCAACTTCTCGACCAAAAAGTCAACTTTAGTCAAAATGATCACTTTCTAACTCCAACGACCACTCGGTCGACTCTGATGGATCAACTTTTGACCAAAAATTTAATCTCGGTCAAAATAATCAATTCTTACCTAATGACCAACCATTGATCCAAGAAGTCAACCAACGCACTAAAAGTTAGCCAGATTGCATCAATACACCTTTGACCTGATCGACTAACCTTTTCGACTAAAAGGCCAACTTATGGCGACCAAAAAGTCAACGGTGTCAAAATGGTCAACTTCGACCTAATGACTAACCCCATCGACCTAATCAGATTAACTTTCGAAAGCAAAAGTCAATTTTGGTCAACAATAGCCAATTGAATTTAACAACTAATTATCGGGACCCAAGAAGCCAATCTCGACCAAAAAGTCAACTTCGGTTAAAATTGCGTTGATCTCGGATTGATCGACAAACTCTATCGTCCCAACAGATTTACTTTTGAACTTCGTCAAAACGGTCACTCCCTAACCCAATGACCAACTAATCGATCTACTAATGTCAACTTTTCACCAAAAATTGAACTTTTACTAAAATGGTCAAACTCCGGATTCTAACGACTAATCCATCGATACAATAAGTTCAACTTTTTCTACCAAAAAGTCAATCTCGGTCAAAATGGTCAATTTCTCGATCCAATAACCAACCCATCGACCCAATAAGTCCAATCTTGGATCGAAAAGTCAAGTTTTCTTCTACTAAATGATCAACTTCTCACCCAATGACCACCAGTATCGCCCAATAAGTAAATCTTTCGAACAAAAAGTCAACTTAAGTCAAAATAGTCACTTTTGACCTAATGACCAATTATTCGGATCTAACAAGTCAATCTCTCGATCTGAAAGTTCACGATCGGTCATAACGGTCAATCCTCGACCCAATGACAAACCCATCGACTGAAGAGGCTAATTTTTCGACCAAAATGACAATCTTCGTCAAAATGGTAGAATCCTCGATATCAACAATGACCAACCTACGTAACCGAACAGATTGAAGTCCGACCAAAAAGACAATTTTGGTTGCAATAAGAAATTTTTACTTTAATGACCAATTTTTAACCCAATATGCTTAACTTTCGCATAAAAAAGTCAATCTTCGGCCAAAATGGCCAATCATCGACCGAACGACCAACCCATCGATCCAATAAAGTCAACTTTCGAGCAAAAAGTCAACTTTTGTCAAAATGGTCAATCCTCGATCTAATGATCCAAAAGGACAACTTTTGACACCAAATAATTTGAGTCGAATTAAGTTAATTTTTAACCTAATAACCACCTCATCAATCTAAAAAGTTTAACTTTCACCAAGAAGCTCAATTTCATCAATAATAACGTAAATGTCAACTATGGTGAAAATCGCCAATCCCCGATCCATTAACCAACCCATCGACCTCAATTCGTTAACTTTGACCAAAAGTCAACTTTGGCTACAAATGGTTAATCTCTCGACCCAATGACTATAGACATTAACCCAATCAGGTCAACTTTCGACCAAAAAGTAAAATTTTGGTCTAAAATTATCAATTTTTGACCTAATGATTCAGCACTCACTCGGCTCCAAATAGCCAAACTTCGACCAAAAAGAGAACTTCGTCAAAATGGTCAATCTTCGGTCAATGACCAACCCATTAACCCGTGCTGTCAACTTTCACCAAGAAAATCATCTTGCGTCAAATGGTCAATTCCACTCAATCTAATTACCAACTCTTTAATTAAACAGTCAACTTTCTGACCGTGTAAACCTCAATTTCGGTCAAAATGGTTAATTTCTAACCTAATGACCAATCCCCGTTAACCCAATGGGTTAACTTTTCGCCTGCAAACTCAATTTGGTCAAAATAGTCAAATTGTTGATCTAATGACCAAATCTCGAACCCAATAGATCAATCTCCCCACTGCAAAGTTAACTTCGGTCAAAATGTTCAATCCTCGACCCAATGACAAACCCATTAACCCAATGGGCCTAACTTTCGACCAAAAAGTCAATATCGGTCAAAATAGCCAATTTTCGACTCAATCGACCACTCCATCGACCCAATTGGTCAACGCTTCGACCAAAAAGTCAACTTTGGCAAAAAAATCAATTTTTTGACCTCGATGATCTTAATTATAAGCCCAAAGAAGCCAATCTCTCGACCAAAGTCAACTTCTGGTCAAAATGACCAATCATTGTCCTAATCACCAACCCATCGAACCCAAAAAGGTTAACTTTCGACCAAAAAGTCAACTTCTGTCGCAATAATCAATCCCCTCACCCAATGACCAACCCATTGGCCTAAACGTAGTTTCAAATTTTATCCAAAAGTCAAATTGGTCAAAATAATCAATTTTTGAATTAATGAAAAATTGTTGACCCAACAAGTCAAGCTCTGACCAAAAAGTCAACTATGGTTAATATGGTCAATCCTTGACCCAATGACCAACCCATTGACCCAATAAGTCAACTTTTGACTAAAAAGTCAACTTTGGTCAAAATGGTCAATCCTTGGCCCAATGACAAACCCATTGTCTCAATATGTCAACTTTGGACCAAAAAGTCAATTTTGATCAAAATAGTCAATTTTTGACGTATTGACCACCCACCCACCTACTGTGTCAACAGCAACATGTAACTGAACGAAGCATACT